>ML793452.1:329963-369038 GCA_009831015.1 Picea engelmannii | reverse complement strand
CTTGGTGCCGAGCTTTCGCCTGTCAAAACTGATCTTTGAATCTTGGACTTTCCTTTATTTCTTGGCCAGTACATATTTGAAACAGTCGTTTACTAATTCCTTTCTCCAGTACAAATTCCTTCACATGAGGCGGATAGCTACTCGGGAACCTGTAGAATTTTAAGATTCATCGGGACTTTTACCGGATCAAACAATCTCAAAGGTATAAAATCGACGGGTTGAGAGTTGGGCGTGACATATCCCAAAAGAAAAGAAGCATGTTCACGTTTTCCCAGCCTGGTTGCCTTTTTTGTGGGCGAATGTAAGATATTCCACAAATGTCGCTTTTCTGAATCGATCGATGGGACGTTGGTCGTTCTATTCAGGTCATGTGAAGTAGGCCATCCTTCAAACGCCAAAAAACTGGAACGAGCAGCGGTCTGTGAGTATTTATCATGTCTTTTTACGGTGTGGATAGCAAGGTTAATTACCTACTGGAGCAACGCCGCAAGGTTAATTACCTACTAATAGCAAGGTTAATTACCTATTCCAATATAGACAAACCAGCATTCTTCGCTGCTTCGTCACTTGACTTCACATGCAAATAACAATTGGGGATGTAATTCGTTTTTTGTTCTTAAATTTCTTTGACGTGGACGCATATCCTCCCCAAGTGTCAAATGTCAATGTTGCCTTTTTCACGTTCAGTACACTTGCCATAAATGCAGGTCGTGGAACCATGATAATAACTAAGCTTCGGTGTGGCATTTGAGAAAATTCCAGGCTGGCATTTTAGAAAAGGAGCAGGCTAACTAGGCAGCGAACAGATCCATTTTTTAGGTAAAAAAAAGCGGTTTGAATCCGATCAGATCAGATTTTAGATTTTCAGGTATTTGTATGGATCAAAGTTTTATATATTTTAGAACTTTATTTTATTGGTTTTTTCCCATTTTAAACCAATCTAGATATTCAGAAAATCGATTAGAATTTTGAATTAACCTTAAATTTACTCACTCAGACATAAAAAAAAAAAAAAAGACCTGTCAAAAATAACTAAAAAAATAAAAATTGCTCCAAATTAACCAACTCCAAATAGAAAATCCCAGGGATCTATTTTCATTTACCCCAAATCATTTAACCCAAATTTTTGTGTGGTGTTGAGGATTCGTCCTTTTAAAAATCTAACATCTATCCAACTCAATATAAATGATTACATTTTATTTTTATTTTGAGTCGGTGAGTTTGAGTATTAATCAGTCCTCAATCAACTCAATTAAATTTAGAATATAAGAGGAACTTGTACCCGGTATCCATCGCCATTGAACATTGAAGTGAAGATTAGGAAAGCGAAAATAATCTTTAAAATAATGGTTTTAAGTTTATTTAAATAAAGTTTTATATTATAAATATGGTGATTTGATTTTGAAATTTATGAAGCTGTGTATATGTTATTTTTTTACATTTTTGAAATTATGATTTACATGAAGAAAACATATATTTTTAAGTATGAGGTTCATTCAAGGTGTCAAAATACTAAAATGATACATGAAACCTTAGAATGGTTATATGGAACAATAAAGTTTACATTATATACATCATTTTTTAAGAGAGTAAAGTAATATATACCTATAACCAAGAGTTAGTGGTGTAATTGCAGAACCCAAATCATAGACTCACTTTATTCAACTAAGTCTCATCTCCTTCACTTTTTGTCAAGGTTAATTTCCTTGTTAACTCTACCTTTAATAGTTTGCTTCTTGTCCACATCATTTTTTTAGTCAACCTTGTTGTACCTCTCACTAAATCCTCATGAAATGTTGATTCACATTCTTGAATATATAAATCCAACCTCTACTTGATTTGTGAGTATACTGCACTACATATTCAACATAAACTTTCCTATCATAACTCCTTGATGTCAAGCTTCAAATAGTTTTGCACTTTGATCTCCCCCTTTATGTTGAAGTTTTTTTTATGTAATATTGTTATTTTATGTTAGTGTTTTATCCATTTTCTTTCTTTTAAGCATTCTTGCAAGTGGCTTTCCCTTCCTTTAGGCATCTTTCTTCTTCTATATCCCACTCTTCAAATCATTTTCTGCATTGTCAATGGTCAGTTCTATGTTTTCGTCCTCTTTTTAAGCTCATTTTGCTTGATTTTAACTTGAATCATTTCATTGTCCATTACTATCATTTTTATGTACATAAAAGTGTCCTCGGTGCCTCCAATTCTATTAGGTATAGTCTTGCTTTGGCTAGGAGTATCTTGTAACATGTGTTGTTTTTTACTCTTAGAAAACTCGTTATCAGGGGTTTTGTACTTGTTCAATCTAGTTCCATCTATTTATGGATATATTTGGTCCACATACTTCAAATCCATAAATGAGTATTGAAGTTATGGGTGTTCGAAAGAGGGAGCGTAAAAGCTTTCCAGGCTCAAACATTTGTTGTCCTACATCTATTTTAAAACATGAAGAATGCTTTCCACCCTCGTAGTTTTTTCATTGTGCATCCATCCCACCTTAGCTTCTCATTAAGATCAAGTCCCAAATATTTATAGTTTCGAGTTCTCTCTAGTGGCTCGCATTCAAATCTTATTTGTGTTTGTTATGTTATTTTTTGGTGAAGACTACTATCTTAGTTTTGTCCACATTCAAATTCATCCCAAACTTTAAACAAAAGAACTCTAAGGCCTCTAGGTAATCATGTAGGTTGTGTAGTGTCCTCGTCATTAGTGTTACACTACATACAACAAGATCTCAATCATAATCCCCATTATGTTCACCCCTCCCCTACTTTTTTGCTTATCATATTTCTCTAGTTTGTCTATGTAAACACTAAGAACTATGGAGGAGACAGAGAAATCTTGTTTTAACTTGATGTGATTATTGAAGCTCTTTGGAGAGGCCTCGACAGTTCCAATTTTAGTGTTTACCTCCTCATATAACCTATTTATTATTTCCCTCCAACCATTCGAGACCCCATTTCTCTCAACCTCTCCCATGGTTTCCCCTTTGGGTAGTGTCAAAGGTCTTTTTGAAATCAACAAAACAACACCATAGTTCTCTACATTTGTTGTCCCAAGTCTTTTCTATAATGGATGGTTGATGGTATAGTGTTTCGATAAAAAAACTCACTTGCTCTTTGACTATTTTGTACTTTTCATTTTCCCAAACATCACTTTTTCTCCAATACCTCTTATGAGCTTACCAAACATCGGATCTATAATTATAGCTCTCTAGTTCCCTAGATTGTTTTTGTCTCCAACTTTGAAGATGGGAAAAATGAAGCTTGTTGCCTAGTTTCAGGGAAACCCTTCTTTGACCATGTTATTAATAAAGTTGTGATGTGTCCATTGAGAGAATCCTTTCCCGATTTCAGGTATATTTCTTGCAAATTTTCAATATTTTTAATTTTTCCTAATCTATCTCTTTAATACTCTCCTACACTTCCTTTTTCATAAAAATTTATCCCTCTACATTGATCTCTTTTAAGTATTTTTCTTACAAACTTTCAATGTTTTTAATTTTTCCTAATGTTATATCTTTAATACTCTCTTACACCTCCTTTTTTCATAAAGACTTATCCCTCTACATTGATATATGAGAATTGCTTTATCTCTTTAATGCTCTCCTACACATCCTTTTTCATAAAGACTTATCTCTCTGCATGGATATACGATAATTGCTTTCTTTGTTGATTTTTCATATAAAATAACCACTAATACTATCTTTTAATATTCTCCGACACCTCCTTTTTATATAAAACAAGTGTTGCATGACAGCGTAGTCCTTGCCGAATTGAAACTCTTGGGCAGAGCACCATTGGAGGTTCTGAAACATCATTTTGGTGGAAGCTAGGGGGTTGGAAACAATGGGGTCATAACAAGTGAGAGGGACTTCAGTGTCTTGCCTTGCTTTTATGTTTTGTTATGGTTAAAACTAAAACTAAAAATTAAAAATCTAATTTAAAATTGAAAATAGAAATTAGTGACAAGTTGATGATATTTAAGGATTTTAATCAAAGTTTTATAATTATGATTTTAAATTTTAGAATTAAGAAATAAGTTTCTAATAAAATTAAATTTTAAGTAAATAATTTTTATGTTGAAAAGAAAAATTGAAAACTAATAATTCATGATAAAATATTAAAATTTATATTAAATAAAATTGTATTCAAATTAATGCAGGTAAATATAAATATTTTTATTTATGTTACATCNATTAAATTTTAAGTAAATAATTTTTATGTTGAAAAGAAAAATTGAAAACTAATAATTCATGATAAAATATTAAAATTTATATTAAATAAAATTGTATTCAAATTAATGCAGGTAAATATAAATATTTTTATTTATGTTACATCTAAAGGAGGATTCACACAACGAAGTTGGTAGTGCGTATTGTAAGCTAGGATTCAAACAGCTAAGTTTTCAATGCTTATTGTAAGCAGTCGTGAGGATTTAGATTTGCAATGCGTATTGTGAGCAGCTGCGAGGATTTAGACATCGAAGTTTGCAATGCGTATTGTAAGCAGCTGTGAGGATTGTAGAGGTTGCAAAGCTTTTCTATCACATGTCACATCGATAGTGGCTTATCAAATGTTTGACATGTTAAACAATTTGAACCACGTACAAAACCAATAAATGTTTTTGGAATTGTGTGCATATAATTTTATAAAGTGGCTGGGTGAATTGCACATTGGAGCTGTGTGCATATAATTTTATAAAGTGGCTGGTGAAGCTTGCAATAGGACATCAAAGATATCATCCAATTAGCTTTCAGGAAAATAAGTTTTTTTATTATATAAAAAAATACATATATCTATTTCCTATGTTATACATTGGATGTAACACAAAAGTATAAAGTCAATGAAAACTAATACAAGGTCAAAGAGCAAATTCATTGCTATTAGTCCCTAGCTTTTCGCAGGGACTAATAATGACTAGGCCAATGTGATATCATCGATTAACCCTTGTTTTTCGTCTTGTAATTCCTTGAAAGGATTTTGGATTTTCCTTTGGTTGTCTAAGAGGAAATAGAAGATTAGCACATACAATTTATGTTTACCTTTTCTAAACTTATATATACAAGATATGTAATATGGAATAAAATGTGTTTTAAAATGGATATTTTTGTGTTATCTATTTTTGTATAACTAAATTTGGGTTAATTATGATTTAAAGATGTTATGGAAAGTGTTATGAGAATAAATATATTAATAAATAAAATTATAAAATAATTATTATACAAAAGACATTTTTTTAAGGGGGTGACATTACTCTAATCTCTTACTGGACACTTTCATTCATTTATATCTTGCACTTTTATGAAAAAACACCATGTGTCCATATATGCCATCTAGTCATGTCTAACAAAACCATTCTACCACATTTCCCTATTGCTCACATCGCCCTACATCTGTCTCTTTGTCTCCTTGTTGCATTAATTGTAGCTCAATTTTGTGGTTCAAATTGATCAAGTAGAACAAGGAGTGAACACATTGCTTTGATGGCTTATTTTTGTCTAGACTATCAATGGCTAACTGATACAAAGATTAGTTAATTTTTTAAGGGTGGAACTACATGAGAAGTATTGATTCACTAAATTTTATCTAATCTTGCACTGGTCCAATGTGCATATTTAGACAACAAAATTTTATAGAGTCGGTATAATTTCTACTCCAATGCCAAACATGAATACGGAATTTATTGAGCTGACATTCCAAAACCTGTCTTCTCCCAAAAGTCTAATGAAACCTATATGTCGATGAACTTGGTGTTTGTTGCTGACTGAGACCAAAGGAATTGTTAGCGTTAGAAGTCACTCCTGGATTGCGACAGGAGCAGAGCCCAACGCCCATCAGTTTTATGTCACGATAACTTTAATGGATGATCAAATGGTTATAGACCCAGGACAGAATCACTCTAGCTTAGGGGCCAAGTCTGGTATGTAAAGAACAAAGGAGGTCTTGATCTAACTTCAGTCAGTGGGTTGATTGTAAAATGAGCAGGTGGAAGACTTGGTGAGAGGAGTGAGCAAAACTACCTCGGGCAACAGGGATTTCAGTAGTTTGCAGAAGAAAAACTCTAAATGCAAGATCCTCTTGGTTCGGAGTTTCGGGGAACTGAAGGGGTGACTTGAATGGATCCTCCAATTCCAAGTCATTCAGCGTTGAGAAAATCACAAGACCGATTAGAGACAATGCAGCTGTTACAATGATCCAACCTACATCATCCTATAACAACTACAACTCGAATGGATCCTCCAATTCCAAGTTGTTCTAATACAATATAAAAAAAGACATGGAAAGAAGCTGACATTCATAAGGAAAGAAGTCTCAGATGTTAATACATAACCAAAATAACCAGTGCTTCGTTAAAGCTTTTACAATCGGGATCCTCGCTCAACCATCGATCCTTACAAAAATAGAAAAACTGAGTACATATACTCAGAAAAAATCGCACAACAGAGGTGTGCTAGACTTTCAAGATGGGGCGTCTCTTCAATCAAATCTGGCCTGCACTCCTCTGTCATACACCATCTTAACTCTACATGGCTCATGCTAAGGGGTAGTTGAGCCCTTAAATGCCGAATTAGCGTGTGCAGGCTTCCCTGGTGAGTCGAGGATTCAGCATGGCTTCTATGGAAAAAACTAGTACAGAGGACCATCTCGGGCAGACTTCCTGCCGAGACATCCATACCTTGCAATTAATGAGTGAGGTGAGGTTTCAACCACCCTCTATCTTCTTCATTTACTCCGAGCAGGTATCAGGATTGAGATCAAGTTGAACTGGCACCTGGAGAACACGGTGATCCCTTCTGCAGCTAAACCCGACGCTTCGACCCTTTGCGCAGCTCTTTCTATCGCCCCCAAGTGACTACGGGTTGTGACCCTGTGCCTATCTTCAAAGGCGCTTTCGGCACTTTGCATCTTGCGGCAAGGAGGAGGTTGTTCCTCATGCTTCAAAGTTACGATAGGCGAAATGACAACATAGCCTAATCGTGCACCACGTGTCCCTTTTGGATGGATGGCTGAGACTACTCCGTAATACTATGGGCCCGAGTCCTGAATGTTGTCGGTGCTTCACGTATCGGGGACAGGGAGAGGCTGCTCTTTGTGCTTCAAAGTCGCGATGGGTGAAAAGGCGAGGAGCCTAACCGCGCACCACGTGTCCCTTTTGGATGGACGACTGAGACTGCTCCGTAATACTGTGGGCCCAGGTCCGGGACGCCTTCGGCACTTCGCGTCTCGGGGATCCCGGTTGCAAAGAAAAGTGTTTCAAGGTCGCGATGGAAGAAGTGGAGACATAGCCTAATCGCGCACCACGCGTCCCTCTGGATGGACGGTCCTGTTCATTTGATGAATGTAATATAAGCGTTATCCATCGCGCTAATCGTGGCGCAACTCTGTTAACTGTGATTTTCCGCCGACCGTCGATCTGCTTCGCCAATTGATCCTTGCCATTGAAATCAGACTGCTCGCTCACTTGATTTAAAAACCCAAAATGGACTTCTCCTGTGGGCTGCACTCGGTGCTTAGGCTGCGGCCTTAGACTAGAACGCATTTGATGGGTTTTCACACCTCATTTCTTCGCATTCTACATCAAGGGTCTGAAATCGGGAAAAAACACCTCGCTTGCAAGAATTGGTGCTAACATTAGGCTCCATGGGGGATAGAGTCGTCCATGTGATGCTCTAAGAACTCATTTTGCAGCTTCAGTGCCTTCGGTTGGGCTATGGATTCATTTACTAAGCCGAAAAATAAAAAATGAAAATAAACAAAGAACCAAAAGGACAATATTTACAAACAAAGGAGTCGTCTACGGCTCAAACAAAACATTTCTTTAGAAAATGCCCATTTACTGGGCTGTTGAAAACCTCTTCACCCTCCAAATCCTGCAACCTGTACGTGTTGTTTGAGAAAACCTCAGATATTTTGAAGGGCTCGATCCATAGGGCATTTTGAAGGGCTCGATCCATAGGGCATCAAACTTGTTGTGTTTGCCCTTATCCTGTATGGGTGCATCCCACATAAGCACCAAATCCCCGATCTCAAACTCTTTCTTCTTGACCTTCCTGTCAAAAGCCAGTTTGACCTTCTGTTGATGGTCTTGAATTCTATCCATTACCTGCTCTCTGGCCTGCTGGACTTCCACCAATTGATGAACTCTTCTGATCATGTCATCAGGCTCTTCTTGATAATCCTGGAAGAACTTTGCTACATGAATGGCTAGCTGAGAAGGGAAAACAACTTCTTCTCCATAAAATAATTGGAAAGGGGAGATGCCTATAGATCTCTTTGTGGTCACTCGATCGGCCCATAGAGAGAATTTCAACTTTGAATCCGAGGCCTTTTTGTTGTCCTCCAATAGTTTTTTGATGATCCTTATCAGGATTTTGTTGGAGGACTCTGCTAAACCATTGCCCTGGGGATAGTATGGGGTGGAGTGAATCAGTTTGATTCTGAATTTCTCACAGAACTTGGCTAATGACTCAGCCTTGAAAGAGGCTGCGTTATCAGTGATAATCTTGCTTGGGCAGCCGAATCTTGTGATGAGGTTTTCTAGGAATCCAATGATTACCTTGTGGGAAGCACTCTTGGTGGGAATAACTTCTATCCATTTAGTAAAGAAATCTATGGCAGTTAGGATCTATCTGTGTTTCCCACTAGAAGCAGGGTGGATTTCTCCAATAAAATCTAGGCGCCATTGCTAGAAAGGTCCCGAAACAACCACAGGCTTTAAAGGCAAATACTTGAGATGTTGTTTTCCTGCAAATCTTTGACATTTGATACAGGCTCTGACCTTTCTGCAAACGTCAGTGAATATGGTGGGACAATAGTAGCCAGCCCTGATGATTTTGTAGGCTGTGGCCTTCCAGAAATGATGCCCTCCACATTGGCTATCGTGAAATTCAACCATGATCCTATCAGCCTCTTGTGGATTCATACATTTCAAAAGCAACCCCAGGGGATCTTTCCAATATAAAAATTGATCGATAAGGCAGTATTTGACTGCTTTGAGCTTCAAAGCTCTTGCCTTGTTTCTTTGCAGGCCATCTGGAGGCCGCAACTCCTGTAGAAAATATACGACATCCTTATACCAGGGACATCGAGCCAACGGGGGTTCTGCTTGAGGGTCTATATCAGACAACTGATCCTGCTGATTTTCTAAGCATTCATTGATGACACCTAACCCCAAAACTTTGCAATTTTCTTCAGCCAATAGCTTAGCTAAACCTTGACCTTTGATTAATTTGGTAGGCCTCATTTCTAATTCAAACTCAAGGATCTTGGCTATCCACTGACTCCTCCTCCCGTCTATGTCAGGCTGAATAAGAATGTCTTTAACAACGACCGAGGGGACATATGCAATGATTTTTTACTGCATGACATAGGTTCTAAAGGCTTTGAGAGACTTTACTAGGGCATAGGCCTGCTTCTCCATAATGTTGTACCTGACTTCGACATCCCTCAGAGCTCTGCTAAAATGGGCAATAGGATGCTCTAGCCCGACCTTGTTTGTCTATAATAAAACAGCAACCACTGTGTCAGGTGAGGCGAAGGAGAAAATAAGGAAATCCTTTGAGTAATCGGGACTGATAAGCACAGGAGCTTCAGTCAAGGCCTTCTTTATCTGCTCAAATAAATTTCAAGATTCAGCGGTCCACCTTACTTCATTTCCTTTTCTCAACATGATCGTTATAAGCTTTACCACTTCAGCAAAGTTAGAAATAAACCTCCTTAGAAAATTAATCTTACCAAGGAAAGATTGGACCTCCTTCCTGGATCTTGGGATTGATAAGGCCTGTATTGCCTCAAATCTGCTGGGATCGATCTTGACTCCTTCGGCTGATACTATGTGACCCAGTAACTTTCCCTCCTTCATGGTGAACAAAGATTTCTTGGGATTCAATGAAATGCCAAAATTCCTGCATTTAAAAAAAACCTTCCTGAGATGACAACAATGTTCTTTATCAGATTGGGAAAAGACTGTTATGTCATCCAGGTAGATGACCACAAACTTATCCCGTTCCCCAATGAAAGCTATGTCCATGGCACGTTGAAATGTTGCCCCTGCATTCATCAATCCAAAAGGAATTTTAGCATAAATGAATGTGCCCCATGGAGTGGTAAATGTCGTCTTTTCCCTGTCCTCGGACAAAACAGAGATTCGATTGTAGCCAGAGAAGCCATCGATCATGGAAATCCTGGATGCTCCTGTTACCCTCTGCAATATATGTTCCATTTTTGGTAAGGGGTAATTGTCCTTTCGTGAGCTCCTGTTCAGGTTTCTAAAATCTACACAGAGTCTGATTTCTCCATTCTTCTTCCTTACTGGGACCAAGTTGGAAAACCACTCTGAATATCTCAGTGACACGATGATCTGGGCCTGTAGCAGCTTCTTCACTTCCCTCTCCATGATAGACAATAGCATAGGATTGATCTGTCTTAGCTTCTGCCTAAATGGATTTGCCTCCTTTTTCAACGGGATGTTATGCTCAATGACAGAAGTGTCATATGTTTTGAGATCTTCATAGGTCCAGGCGAAAACATCAGCAAACTACCTCAATAGTTCAACGTATTCAGCCCTCTGCTCCTTTTTCAGACTTCTGGAAAATTTGACAAATTTGGGTTCATTCCCAGTGCCAATGTTGCACTGAGTTGTATCAACGTCATCCTTTGAGATGTCCCCCTTTAATGCCACATCATTTCGATCAAAAAGCCCTTCCAAAGGAACCAGTCCCCTTGGAATATGATTGTTGGGCAACTGCACAATGCTACGCTTTGTAATCTTATTCAGAAAATTACCCCCATCAAGCCTTTCTTCAGAGACAAAGTCTTGGTCAATATGCATCTCTGAAAATTCTTCGACAATCTCCAAGAATTTTTTGATCTCAAGATCATCCTCGAACACCTTCCAATATTTGACATTGTCAGGTATGGAGGGCCTGTATTTTACTTCTACATCGTATCTGAATTTGGGTGGCAAGGGCACTTTGAAATTGCTTGCTGATCTAGCCAAGGAATTTGCCACTGTGTTCTTCTCTCTTGGGACGAAGGAAATATTAAATGTTGAGAAGAAACTGTCGATTAGGTCCCATACCTCATTTCTGTAACTCCCGAGTCGAGGATGCTTGGCCTGATAAACATTTCTGATCTGCTGGATTATCAATTCTGCATCTCTTAACATTGCTACCTCTTGAATTCCCATCTCTTTTGCAACCCTTAAACCTAGAATAAGAGCTTCATATTCTGCCACATTGTTGGTTGTTTTAAATTCTAGCTTGTATGACAAAGATATGGTTTCCAAAGCAGGTGACACAAAAAATATTCCAGCACCAACGCCTTCCCTAGAAGAGGCTCCATCAAAAAACATTTTCCAGACGAAGGTGATGGGGGAAGAAAATTCATGAGAAGTGGTGGGTTGCTTTCTAAGTTTTAGAAGAGGCTCGGGAGCATTAGTGAGCTGCAGTAGACTGGAACCTAAATCAGTGTCAAGGGCAAAGATAGGATGGTTGGTAGGATTGGCTTCGTTACTGATTATATAGGCTAGCTGGGCCTCTCTGTACAACCTCCTGTGTTCCCCTCCAAAGACTGGAATGGTGGCATAAGTGAAATCCATATGCAATGTTCCTCCAAGCTTTTTAATCCAAGACCTAGACAACAACATGCCAAACTTGGGGGGAACATTAGCTACCACAATGTCCATGACCACACTCTTCATTGGTAGCTGAAATAAAGAGACCACCAAATCTTTGATGACTCCAAGACATCGCACCCTCCTTGAATCAAAAGAGTATAGATCATGATAAGCCTTTGTCACTTCCAGTCCCAACTCTTCCATGACTATTTTGGGCATAAGGTTGTGGGAAGCTCCTGAATCCATGAGGCAATTATGCAACACTTTATCATGTATGTTCAGGGAGGTGTAGAAGGGAGGGGATGAATCATCTCTATCTTCTACCATGGGCCTAGGACGACTGCTGGCTTTTCATCTTGGAGATTTATTGAGTCCGTGGAAGGCTGGGGGGGCTCAGATTGTAGCAGCTTGGAGAGGGACCTTTTGAAATCTTCATTTTTAACCAGTTCGGATAGGGGCACAGGAATTCTAATCTTCTGAATCTCATGCTCAAAACTAATGGAGGGGAGAGACTTAGGAGCTTCCCTTACCTCGGAGGCAGGTTCCTTAGCTGTTGGCGAAGCATTCTGAGTTTTCTTTTCTTTAATAGTGGTTGTTGCAGCTTTAGTAGGCCTTTCCGCTATGAGGGGTTGATCCTGGCTATCAAAATTCCCTTCTTTCCTTTTTGACCTGAGATTGTATCTGTTAGGAGTGTTGCTGGCCTTTTCCCCTTTACTCAACTCGTTGATTTGAGTGTTGATAAGGGATTCTTCATATGCAGATTGAGTCAAATGAGGAAACGGGGAAGTGTCCTCGATGCAGTGGATTTCAGGGTTGAGTTCATCTACCTCCTCCCCTTCCTCGTGAGCAACTAGGCTATTCTGGAGAGGGGTCTGAATCTTCTGATCATCCCTATCTCTGCTTCTTTGTTCCTTTGGCAAAGTCTGTGGAATATGGTTACCAGGCCTCTTGAAACCTCTGTTATCAGTATTATGGGGGTTTCTGTACCTGGGCTTCCCCTCTAACTCCCACCTATCCATCCTATCCGAAAGGGATTTCAGTATTTTAGCCACCTCATTCGTCTGAAGAGGAAGGGGAGAGGAATGGGATAAGGATGCCTCTGTTCTTCTCCTGGATATGTCTCTGTCAGCCTTATTCCTGAGTCGATCAACAACCAATATGTTAGACTCTACTTCCACATCTGCATCCTGCATGTGATCCAGGGTGGTGGCTCTCCTTTCCCTCAGCAAGAGGCAGTAATCAGGATCAAAAGCGCTGGCATAAGTGATCTTTGCAGAAGCTTCGGAGGGCTTTATCTCAGTGGGGATCTTATTGTACATTTTATTAAATCTTTTGGAGAAGTCAGAGACAGACTCTCCTTCCTTTCTCTTCAAAGACCCAAACTCAGTCATGTAATACATGAAGTCCTTTTTGTCTCCCCATTGTCTCAAAAAGGCACTATCCAAAGACTCAATCCCATCAATAGATCCGGGAGGCAGGGCCCTAAACCATTTTCTAGCCTCACCTTCAAGACTATGGACGAAAATCCTCATCCATACATCTGCATGCATGATAATATGGGCGTCTGTAAAATTGTAGAAGGCTTCAAGGTGTTCTTCTGCAGCTATGTCCCCTTCACCCGTAAACTTGGGTAGTTGCTTGAGGTAGCCATCAGCTGGAAGGGCATTGAGAGGTTGAGGTAACACAAGGGGAGCATACCTAGCAACTATAATAGCCTCTATTCTGGTCATGGGGGGATTTTCTCCTGCCATAGGAATATTAGGTGGAGGAGAACTTGGAGGAGAAGTAGTTCACGAAGGGGCTAATGGGAATGAGCCTCTAAGTGGAATGGGAAACAATAGGGGATTTTGGGAGAAGGCTAACAGGCTTAAGTCAGCAGATGCTTCTCTTTGTGCAGAAGTGACAATAGTAACAAGAGGAGGAGTGGTAAAGCTAGCAGTGGGGAAATCTTCTGTGGTCTTGGGTCTACGCCAAGGTACAACTTCAGGAGAGAGGGGAGTGACAGGGATTTCTCCCTCCAATCCCAAACCAGGAGGGGAAAACTCAGCAGGAAAACTCCTGAAATTCAGGAAATGGGAAACTTCAGAAAAAGGTCTGTTAAGAAACTGAGGAGGAGAAAATGGAGTTCCTACAGAAGGAGATGGCAGATTACCTGGTTCGGCGGCAGAAGATTCTCCTTCAGAGGCCTTTCCTTTTTTGAGAACCACCTCCGGATCAGTTTCAAGTGTAGCTAGAGGCAGTTGTGGATGGGACCGCATGTGTCTGCCTCTGAAAGCCACAATTAACACGGCATGTTCGCCACAGTGGAGTCGTCACAATGGAGTCGCTAGGTGCACAGTAGCAATCTTCAAAGGCTCTAATACCTAATGCACCTTCAGAATCAGAGGCTCAATGTCATTCAATCCCCGGGAAAATTTTCAACTTTGTCCCCGACAACGACGCCAAAAATGTTAGCGTCAAAAGTCACTCCTGGATTGCGACAGGAGCAGAGCCCAACGCCCATCATTTTTATGTCACAATAAGTTTAATGGATGATCAAATGGTTAGAGACCCAGGACAGAATCACTCTAGCTCAGGGGCCAGGTTTGGTATGTAAAGAACAAGGAGGTCTTGATCTAACTTCAGTCAGTGGGTTGATTGTAAAATGAGCAGGTGGAAGACTTGGTGAGAGGAGTGAACAAAACTACCTCGGGTAATAGGCCTTTCAGTAGTTTGCAGAAGAAAAACTCTAAATGCAAGATCCTTTTGGTTTAGAGTTTTGGGGAACTGAAGGGGTGACTTGAGTGTATCCTCCAATTCCAAGTCATTCAGCGTTGAGAAAATCACGAGACCGATTAGAGACAACACAGCTATTACAATGATCCAACCTACATCATCCTATAACAGCTACAACTCGACTGGATCCTCCAATTCCAAGTTGTTCTAATACAGTATAAACAAAGACATGGAAAGAAGTTGACATTCATAAGGCAAGAAGTCTCAGATGTTAATACATAACTAGAATAACCAGTGCCTCGTTAAAGCTTTTATAATCGGGAGCCTCGCTCAACCATCAATCCTTACAAAAATAGAAAAATTGAGTACATATACTCAGAAAAAATCTCACAATAGAGGCGTGCTAGACTTTCAGGATGGGACATCTCTTCAATCAAATATGGCCTGCACTCCTCTGTCATACGCCATCTTAACCTTGCATGGCTCATGCTAAGGGGTAGTTGAGCCCTTAAATGCCGAATTAATGTGCGTAGGCTTCCCTGATGAGTCGAGGACTCGACATGGCTTCTGTGGAAAAAACCAGTACAGAGGACCATCTCAGGCAGACTTCCTGCCGGGACATCCATACCTTGCAATTAATGAGTGAGGCGAGGTTTCAACCACCCTCTATCTTCTTCATTTACTCCGAGCAGGTATCAGGATTGAGATCAAGTTGAACTGACACCTGGAGAACACGGTGATCCCTTCTGCAACTAAACCTGACACTTTGGCCCTTTGTGCAGCTCTTTCTATCGCCCCTAAGTAACTACAGGCTGTGACCCTGTGCCTATCTTCAAAGGTGCTTTCGGCACTTCACATCTCGCGGCTGGGAGGAGGTTGTTCCTCATGCTTCAAAGTTACGATAGGCGAAACGACGACATAGCCTAATCGTGCACCACGTGTCCATTTTGTATGGATGGCTGAGACTGCTCCGTAATACTGTGGTCCCAAGTCCTGAATGCTTTCGACGCTTCGCATATCGGGGACATGAAGAGGTTGCTCTTTGTGCTTCAAAGTCGCGATGGGTGAAAAGGCGAGGAGCCTAATCACACACCACGTGTCCCTTTTGGATGGGCGGTTGAGACTGCTTCGTAATACTATGGGCCCGAGTCCAGGATGCCTTCGACACTTCACGTCTCGGGGATCCCAGTTGCAAAGAAAAGTGTTTCAAGGTCGCGATGGGTGAAGTGGCGACATAGCCTAATCGCACTCCACACGTCCCTTTGGATGGACGGTCCTGGTCATTTGATGAATGTAATATAAGCGCTATCCATCGCGCTAATGATGGCGCAATTATGTTAACTGCGATTTCCCGCCAACCGTCGATCTGCTTCACCAATTGATCTTTTCCGTTGAAATTAGACTGCTCACTCGCTTGATTTTAAAACCCAAAATGGACTTCTCCCGTGGGTTGCAATCGGCGCTTAGGCTGAGGCCTTGGACTAGAACGCATTTGATTGGTTTTCACACCCCATTTCTTCGCATTCTACATCAAGGGTCTGAAATCGGGAAAAAACACCCCGCTTGCAAGAATTTGTGCTAACAGGAACTATTGTGGAGCATGTCACATCCCTTGAAAACATAATCTTTAGGTATGGAACTTTTGGGTTTTCTATCATTATTTTCAGGCCCCAATATCGAGATCGATTTGTTTTCAATGTTGCAATCAGTATGTACAATTATTTGTTCGAATACTATTCTTACTTAGGTATTCAAATTACTTGTGATGGAAAATTAAGTAATGCTCATATTTATTTTTGGAATTTGGTTTGATTTTAAATTTACATTATTAAATTCCAATCCTATTTGTGAAATATTTTCTTAATACTCAATTTTGGTTGAAATGATTCCATACAATTGAATTGAATTGATAAAAGGTCATAAACTGAAATACAAAACACATACATATTCAATTCAACAATGACCCCTTAACTTTCCATCACTTTCTGCAATATATACACCATCCTCTAGTTCAAATGCACAATACCAAAAGGTATTTACTTCTATTCTACTTTCAATTACATGCATTACAATGACTACCCATTTTATTTTGTTGAATGGTACACACATTATTGAAAACACTATGAATGGCATGATGACATCATTTAGCCCATAATAATGGAGTGCTTCAAATTTTATGGTTTCCCAAGCTATACTATTCATTGATTAAAAATGCGGGGTTGTATAATGTTGGTTGAAATAAATTCTAAAATATAAAAATTAATGTTGTGTCTAAATGACATTCACTACTATTAAACATAATTATGTGTCTAAAAGTGAAATTAGAGATTTTATAGTAATAACAATATTGATTTTATATTTTTATATTAAAAATATAAGAAATATACTTTCACAAAACATAGTTGTATAAGATCAAACAAAAGTGAACATCATATTTAACCAATGCATTTAATTACATCATTAAACAAGTTCAAACATAAATTCTTAAACAAAATTGAAATTTTAAACAAGAAGACCAAAATTCCCTCTAGATATCAACAAACCACAATACAAAATCAATTTATATATTAATATATAAAAGAATTAGTTATATAAAAGACGATAGATGTTTTAAAGTGTTTGGTAAGAGATTATAATAACCCACCTTCCATTATAACAGTATCTATTTTCTCTCGATATAACTACTAACTATTGGTGAAAAGAGTGTTAACTAATGCTTTGTGAGTGATCCACTGGAGGAAGATGCAGAGCAGGTTTTCATGGTGACACTATATTTTCAAATTTTTTAGGCAAGAAACCTTGGAGGAGCGCAACAATGGACTTTTGCACATTTTTCGGATGGGTACTTGCTAAACAAAGTCGTTGGTATGGAGGGCTCGGTATTTCCATCTTTTAGCTAGATACTCTATACTAATCCTCTGACTAGTTTAGAGGCTTTTACTATTCCATTTTCTCGGTTTTCCTCTTGGTTATTTCAGACTTTAACATGATCTGTCAGGCTTCAGAACTGTATATTTCGTTAGTTGTAATTTGTCTTTTTGAAACTTCTCTCCACTGGCAGTCACTGGTCTGAGACCTTTCTCGGAGCGCCACATCACACTCGTTTCCTTGTATTTTGTCCCTTTGTAAGGTTATTTAAGGTTAAGAGGTTAACATTATGGATGTTGAGGTCAACTATCCCTTGAGAGTTGAAGATGGGAATCCTTGGAATCACCCTAGCTTCATCTCTACGGTGGATACGATTTGTAATAACCGAGGTATTAACTCCCTTATTAATGCTCCTTCATCTGTTCCATCAACTTATGAGTCGAATACTATCCCTCTACCCTTCATTGTTCTATCTAGTATTACTCAGCCTGTTACTTCTTGTGCTTCGATTCATAAGGAGGCTCTGCGAGTTTTTGGAGCTCCCACGAAGGATGAGTGTGGGGCTAGTGTTGGTGATGGTCTAGCATCAAAGGAATGTGCACTCAGGAACATTGCCAAAGTTACATCTAATTCCTTTGAAGGGGCTGCGAAACAGGATAAGGTGTCCTTGGAGGAACCTGTTAGAGGTTTTGGGGGGAAGAGGCAACCCACGAAGCTTTCTACGAGAGTGTGGAAGCCCAAAAGAATGAAGCATTCTTTGGTGTTGGAGATGGATATTGGGTTGGAAGAGTCATGCTCTCTTGCCATGTGTGCGTTGGTGGGTAGGCTAGCTTATCGCTTGTTTTGTAAACTCTCAGTATCGGAGTGGATGAAGGCCAATTGGGAATGTAATGTTCCCAAGCCATTTTTTTCGCTTGGAACACTAACTGACCACTGATTATCTTGTGTTTGTGTGTTTGTTTGCAAGTTATCTTGTTAATTTGGCCTTAGGGTTTATATTCAGATATCAAGCATAAATATGAAGATTTAATCAATGGAAATACAATATATGACCAGTGCACAAGATATGGAACCAAACAACACAAATTTGACCTTTATTAATATGATAAGCAAGAACCTGATACCAAGAGGATGCAGATATGGAATAACATCAGATAGCTCCAAAAGATAAGATATGTACTACTACAAAATGCTCTCGACAAGAAGATACAATCCTCTGAAGGTTGAATACAAAATGAAGATCAATATAGAAGAACCAAGGTGTAGTCCAAACCCCCCTGGATGATGACACATCCTCCTGAGAAGCTGAGAAGACCCAAGTTTCAACCTAGCTGAAGGAAGCCTCCAAATAGCATCAAACTCCATAGAATGATACATCGGGGTAAGTAGAAACCCTCATTGAAGTCTCAAGTCAAGATGCCACGATCTACCCCTCCAAAATGTTGAATCCTCAATCAAAATTGCACCCTCCTGAATACTGTTAAGCTCAATATTTCAGCCATGATGAAGGAGGCCTCCAATTTCCTTGAAAATCCCTAGAAATATAGATCGGGCCACTGCAAGTCACTAGGTGAAGTCTTTGGGTCGGATCTGAAGTTTAACCCCTCCAAACTGAGAAGATCTAAATCAGAATAGCGCCCTCCTTCTCTCCAAAACGTGCCAATGCTCT
Organism: Picea engelmannii; assembly: GCA_009831015.1. NCBI lineage: Eukaryota > Viridiplantae > Streptophyta > Pinopsida > Pinales > Pinaceae > Picea > Picea engelmannii. The sequence goes on along the minus strand of ML793452.1, from coordinate 350,164 downwards.
AGGAAATCAATCTGTAAGAGTAACCCTCTCAAAACGCACTGGATCTGATGATTGAGGATCTGCAAGAAGAACCTAGGTGTTAAAATGTCCAAAAGCCTTGTCAAGCTCCTGGATCGAACTCCTCTCGAATGAATGATGTGCCCCCTTGCTGGAAACCCTCAAGGGTACGACCTGCTGCTCTCTTGGATGAGTGATGGTACCCGTGAATGATGTAGAATGGTGTGGGAGGAGTATTACATCCACAAGACCAAGCTTGGAACAAGATGGGTGGAATATTTCACCATCGAGTTGTTCTCTAGGGTTTGTATTCTCAAAAACCCTCAAAACTGTGTGCTCAAGAGCTCAATAGCCAAATGCATAACAATCCAAGATGAATGAGAAGTGTGCCCTAGACTTTCCTTTATACCTCTTTTAATTCTTCTGTTAAGTTAAGTTAACCATTAGGTTCAGCTCCTAACCCAATCTCAAGTGCTCTAATCTTCCAGTGAGTTACTTTTTACCTTTTCAAGTCAACTTCAAATTATAACATTGGGTTTAGCTAACTTTTCCCCATGTTGCATGAGACTATAGTCTAGTGGGGATGATTAGACTACTGAGTCTCTCAAAACCTCTTCATCAAGAGGTGGGGGACATTACAGTCTCCCCTGCTAGAAATTGCTTGTCCACAAGCAATTTTGAGCCCGTCTCCTGTATCACATGTTCACTCTCCCACGTAGCATCCTCAATAGGCAGATCCTTCCACTTGACTAATTATTCCTTGACCTCCAGTATTTCCTATGGCATGAGTGCCAACTGTCCCTCTTCATCCAAGGGTGGCAGTATCTCAAGTGGTGTGATGTGTTGGAAAATGGCCATCTTTAAGCATGACACATGGAAGATGTTGTGAATCCTGTTGCCCTGTGGAATATCAAGTTCATAAGCCACGACCCCTACCTTCCTGTTGATCCTATAGGGTCCAAAAAATTGGGTTTGGAGCTTTTCTGCTGATCCAGGTGGATCTAAAATCGCTCAAAAATACTCAAATGCAGAAAAGGAAGATCTAGGAATGACCCAGAAGTCTCAGAAGGGTCCCTAGGCTCAGAAAATGCTCAAAACGTAAAGTTCTCAAAATTGGATGAAACTAATGCCATTGTGTCCGGCTTGTTCTCCCAATTCCAACCATATATTTACTTTCTCAAATGGAGCTCGTATGAAGAAGTTATGACACTCTGAAGTTTTTCGAAAACAACGATAAAAAGTCAAATAGTCAACATGCCGTATTGATGATGTCAGCAGCACAGATGCTGACGTCAGCATGACACGTGTCACCTTCTAGAAGCCCAGCAGTTTGGCAGATTCAGCCAAATCTAGAGGAAGTTCGCTAAATTTGGTGAACTAGTTAGTAGCTCTGCTTATTTAACCAGGCACACTTTTCGAGACTGTACGGATCTGACAAGTAGACACTGCATTGGGATCCATGCTAGGAGGTGTCCCAAGCGACCTGCTCAGAAATAGATCGACTTTATACTCAAAAGTTGAAGAATTTCAAGAGGATTCTGAATATGCTCTCTGTTTCTTCATCAAACCAGCCGAACAAAAAATTGTCTCTAGAAGAGGAGTTGGCATGCTTTTCGACATTGTACGAATCTGATAGGCAGAAGCTGCATTGGAATTCATGCCAGAAGGTGTCCCAAGCGACCTACTAAAAAATAGGTTGAATTTATACTAAAAATTTACAGAATTTCGAGGGGATTCCAAATATGCTCTATGTTTCTTCATCAGAGTAGCCGAACAGAAAAGTGCCTCTAGAGCCCATTTAAGCGAGCCAAGCATACTCGAGTTTACAGTCAAAAGTTGCAGAATGACGTTTTTCAGCCACCTATGATGTCTGTTTCTGCCCAGAATCGCAGATCTGAAAGTTGGTTTTTTGGAGCTCTTATGTAAGCCTTTCTTTGTAATTTTTTAAGCATTTGAGATTAATTAAAAAGTGGTCTCACTGTTGGAGTGGACCCGGAGACGTAGCTAGGAAGTCTAGTGAACTTCGTTACCAATTCTTGTTCATAGATAGTTAGCTTACATGTTTATGTGCTCATGTTACCCATGATTTTGGTTATCATGACGATGTATTAATGATGGTGTACTCAGGCTCTTCATAAGAACTTTCTCATGAGAAAAGTTACTTTCTTCTCTTTCTAGAAATATTATTTTTAAGGGAGGTTCACAGGCTACTAGTATATTTGCCTGCGAGAATGTATGATTCTCGCAAGTTGCCTTAAGCCAGGGTGTGAGAAGTTCGCACTGTGTTGAACTGCTAGGGTGCAAACACTTTCTTAAGCAAGGAAAAAGATGAATTCTCGGAGTTTCTAGAAGGGAATCTTCTAGAAGGATGAGATGGCATTCGAGTGGTTATCCTAGTATTGGATTCCTTGATATTTTGGGATCATTCTTATCCAAGTAACTAATTGATTCTCTCTTATAAAATGAGGGGATTCTCATGGAAAAGGTTAGAAGCAAACAAGGTTAAGCAAGACATTGGAGAATTGGTGAAAGATTGTGTGAAGGACTAAAGCCACAACAGCTAAAAACTCCAGCAAGTTTATCAAAGGTGGTTGATCTTCTTCATGCAAGTGAGCAAATGTGTGTGTCAGAGCCAAGGGCCATCGAAAGGAAGTTTGCGACATCAAGGCTCAGGTTGTAATCTTTACTTTCCATTAATATGATACAGTAATATGTCCCTTTCCCATAAAGCTAGTTCCACTTTATTGTATAACTCCTTGATCATATACATAGATTGACTGTTGAATAAATTGTGCTTTCTTCACTTCAGTTGGTTTGTATTGTTTTGGTCTTGACTGTACGAGAGCACTGGAGCAAAGAGGGAGCAACAAAGACCAAAGGAAGTGATTATAAAGTATGTTCGTGATTCTTGCCTCCTATTTAATTCAATAGTTAAAATCTAGGGAAAGAGTCATATTCTGTCTTACTTTGTTCTAGATCCAGGTGGATCTAGGGAGATCGGTTTGTGTCTGCACTTACGGATTTATCCAATAACAAAATTGGCGACTCCACTAGGGATATCCCATTTTCTTTGTGGCTTTTTGTATTTTTCTGTGGCCATTTGCTTTGGTTCTACTTTTCCCCTATCCTATCAGTCTCTGAGTCTTTAGGATATCTTGATAGACCTTCTGGGTCCAGAAGCCTTTGTCAAATTTTCTTTAATTTTCAAATTTTTGATTATGTTCAGGAATTCTCACACTGCACTTCATTGCAGCCTGCGAGAATTGGTAAGGTTTGCACCTTTCTTATAGGTTTCAGTGCGAGGTTCTTGCATCCTGCTCAAGGGTCACCTGCGAGAATTAGTGATTCTCTTACTATGTAACATTGTCTGCCTGCAAACACTATTTTTCAAAATTTTGAATTTAAATTTTGGTATTTCCAACTGCCCAGATCAGTTTGATTGCCTCTTATGAGTTTCTTGGACTTTTGATTGGTATCTTTCTTGTCTTTGTTTGTGTACATGAATAGTCTTAGGGTTTCAAGGCTTTTCTTGTCATTTGTGGCTTGACTTTTGTTTCTTGGCTTTTCTCGGCAAAACCATTCTCTTTGACTTCAAATTCTGAGTGTGTTTGATTAGTTGAGAACCAGTGATTGGTTGAAAGTTGAGTACTTGGTTTTTCTCTTTTGATTATTGGATTAAAAGCTCATTTTCTTGTGTAATTGAGAAGACTACTTTGGTTTGCTCTTTATTTTTGCTTTCATTGAAAGAGTTGATTGGGTTGGTCATTGTTTGATTCTTTGCGTGTTGATTTTTTGTATTCTCATTGGCATAGTGAGGATCCTTTTTGAAAAGTAAATAAAAGGTTTTTCTTTCAAAAAATTCTTTTCATTTTAGAAAACTTGGAAAATCAAATTATTGAGATTGTTGAAGTATTTAAAAAAAAGACACATAGAGCATTGTTATTTGCTAAATGATTGTTTGTGTTGGCATTTGAAAGGAAATTTTTCATTGTAGTACAGGGTTGATCTGAAAAACTCTCTCTCTCTGTCCCATACATAGGATTCATTGAACGAAAAGTGATATATTTCATTCTCATCCTTGCATGGTTTGGGTCAGAGTCATACAACATAAGTTTCATTTTTCGTTACCTTTGAGTAAACAACAACTCTTAAGAACATTGCGTAATCATAAAATTTATCTAGTAACTATTTTCTAGGGCTCTTTTACACCAACATTTAGCTAGGCTAGCGCTTTGGAGTAGAAAGAGAGATACACTCTCCAAAAGCACAAAACACACAAAGCATATTGTGTTAGGGAGTGTCAAAGTCCGTTTGCAACATCTTGTCCTGGGAAGCCCTTCTCACACAAGGGTCAAACATTAGGTCGCATTGATATCGGCAGAGTTACTCACCCTGCTTTGTTGGTGTCAGTGTAGAGATTGCACATATTACGGGGATCACTCATAGGTATACCCACAATGATGAGTGGAAGCATTTTGAGTTGATTTCGGGCTAGATACCTTGCCCTTGTGTGTGGATCGGACTGTCGACTGTTCCCCTAGGATTTATTGTTGTTGGTGGTGACCTTAGTGGCCTATCTCTCTAGGTTCTTACCCGAGGTGACTGTGGAGGGGAAAGTCTTCACGGTACCTGGAATTGACGTTGACCAAACTCACTTGGGCTCCTTGGAGGGTATACCCACGATTATGTGTGGGAGCTTGCACCAGGGTGTAAGTCCGTTAAGCAGGTCGTCAGCGTAACTTTTCCACCCTAGCCCCGCCCCTTCTCGTCTCGTTGTTACGACGTTGGATTTCATCACCAACTAGTGGCTTCGAAATTAAAAGGTATTGTTTGCTTGGTGTTGCTTCCTAGATTTTATTTACTAGTGCATGTTGTTTGTTTCTCGAAGTTGACTATAGGTTTTTCTTCGCGAAGTTTGTCACTCATTTACAATAGCTCCTCCACGTCGTTCACGTAGAATGCAAGGTTTATCTCCAAAGCATCTGGACGGTTCTCAACCTTTGCCTACCAATACACCTGAGGGCTCTCCTCATCAGAGTGAATTCCCAGTTGTAACCACACCACAAGTGGAAATAAGTGAAGTCCTAGTTGTCACCACACCACAGGTGGAAACAACTGACTCTCTAGAACCTTTTCGAATTACCAATACTAGAGAGGATTTTCGAATTCACCATGGTACTAAACAACCCTTTCTGTGACTGAACGCTTCCGGAGATTTAGTTGTTACCACTTCTGGGTCATCCGTTGGACCTTTTCTCGGTGTAGAAGGCCAAGATCCTTTTTGGTCAGGTGATTTCCGAAGGGCCCTTTTTGGTCCTGGTTCACCTACGGTCTCCGAAATCAACCCTCCGGTGTTTTCTGAGACAGAGACTGTACCGGTGAATACCACTTATCACTTTACTCTCCCTGACGAGATTGCCCATCTCACAAATACTACGAGTGTCCCAACTGGGGTTACTGCAGCTAGTCTTGCTCCTATCAACACCCAGCGAATGCCCGACGTCAACCCGACACTACCACCCGGATACCATGCGTTGAATGCATTGTTGAATGCTTCTATTCCGACACATCCGCAAACACCAACCGATTCTCCAGGTGGTCCTTCTTTTCCTAGGCACCCTATTCTTGGTTTTATTCCGACACTCCCTCAATTTCCTTTTGGCAATCCTAATCCTAGTGGCACTATTCCGTCCGTTGCAACAAACTTGCAGATTCTCGTTGGTGGACAAGGTGGTACGATTCCATTTCCTCTTACCCGACACAATCCACTTACTACACAACCTACGATTGGCACACACCTTCTGGTTGGAAGTCCCCCTACGATAGGGGGACCAACGCCACCTTTTGGACAAAATATACCTCATGCTTTGGCCCAGTATTGGAATCAGATGTTACAAAATCTTCCTCACACGACTGGGGGGCAACAAATTGTCCCTACTATAGGCCAACCATATCCAGGTATAACCAATCCTATTTGGGGTCAGGGTCACAATGTTCAAACTCAGGTCCCTAATCAAACTCAAGGTTACAATCCTTGGAACTACTATCCTCTCCAACCACCACCGAATCAGTCTGGGTCTTCCCATTATGGGCAGACTGCTTACGGTCCTACTGGTTTGCTGACAGGGCTTCCACCCCAAAGTCACCAATACCCGCAGGTGAATCGACGGTTACCTTTTCTTTCTACTTTGGATTTGCCAGATTTGTCTAGGATTTTGAATGATCCTATTCGTCACTCTCCCCAATGGCCTGTTATGTCAGCTAAGCTTCCTTCGAATGTTCCTAAATTCGACAGTAAAGTGGGAGAGGACCCGAACAATCATGTTATGAATTTTCACCTATGGTGTTCATCCAACTCGTTGATGGATGACTCTGTTCGATTGCGTCTTTTTAAACGAACTCTTACCGGTTCTACTGCGAAGTGGTGTATTGAATTACCACGAGGTTTCTTCTCTGATTTTAACACTTTAGCTATGGCTTTCCTTATGCATTACCAGTTACCGATCCGTTATGATACAAGGACTGAGATTTTAACTTCCTTCAAACAAAGTAAAGGAACTCATATATCCGATCATATTCATGAGTGGCGAAGGAGACGATGTCTCATTAAACTTGAGCTCCCCGATCAGTTGTTGGCAGAATGGTTTACAAAATCTTTTGTGAATGAAATAGGTAAGGAGATAGCCATGGGTGGTGTCATCATGGAAGAGCAGGCTATAAGTCGTGCTCAATATCTTGATCTCGTTTATTCACAAACGAGAACTCTTTATGATTTACTACCTGATTTACCTTGTCCAAATGCTTCCAACACTTCAATTACTCCAGTTTCTTCGCATGCAGCTGACAGTGTGATTGGTACTGCCCAAGCCCAATCGCATTCTGTTTCAAGCACCAAACCTAAGTCTGCTTCTTCTAATGTTCAAAATGCTCCATCTCCTGCCACTCCCACCGGCAAAACTTCGGAGGTAAATGTCGTCCAATCTACTCCGACCGGTAAAAACAAATCTAAAAAGGGGAGAGGCAAGAATAAGGAGAGCACAAATAATAATCAAGCAGAACAACCTAAAACCACCTCTGTTGATGATCGGGATAAGCGCAAACCCTGATATCATTGCCTTATCTGTGGTGATGATCACTACACGAAGGATTGTCCACGACATCCCGAGGTCACTAAATTCCTTCAGGGAATCTCGAAATCATCTACACCGACAGTTTTGTCACAACCCTTCCCATCTCAACAACAGGCTCAGTTGGTCATTCATGACCAACCTTCCTCTTCTACTATATGATATGTTTTGATGTGTACTGGTGATTCTACGCAGAACAACGTTGCACTCACGACTAGAGACAAAGATTATTCTCCATTTAAGGAGAAGGTTGACGCTTTACCTCCTGCTTTGGTACAACCCTCTCCAGCGACTCCACCTACCAACGGTCCTCTTCATCTTGAACGACTGAGCTTTGACACAGTTTTGCGACCCCCCTCTGAGGGTGTCGTTCGAAAATCGGCTTTCAATCCTCATGCTCGTGCGGCTCAGAACTACAACATTGTTGAAGATCTGGCCCAGGCACCTTCAGCGATGTCAGCCCTTGAAGTCCTTCATTCTTGTCCTGCACAACGGAAGGCACTATTGAAAGATATAGGTGGAATTGACCCAACAGATACAAATTTGATAGTCTTTGACTTGGATGATCGCATTCCAAGGTTACCCCCGCAACTCGCATTCCAGATACAAGTTGTTGTCTCGGACAAGAACATTTTCCGAATAGTTATCGACGAGGGTGCCTCAACGTGTGTAATGTCTTTTGCTTGTTGGAAAGCCATCGACTCTCCTCCCTTGAATGAATAAGAAAAAACTCTTAAAGCCTTTAATGGCTCGGGTTTTAAGCCTTATGGTGTTCTTCCTTCATTTCCTATCACACTAGAAGGTAAGACGGTCCAAGTTGAAGTGGAAGTCTTAGACGCTCCCCTTGATTATAATCTTCTGCTTGGTCGTAGCTGGATCAATTCCATGCGGGCTGTTGTGTCAACACTTTTTCGTGTAGTACGTTTCCCTCATCAAGGAAAGGTTGTTACCGTTTACCAACTTTCTTTCTTCAATTCTGATACTCGTACTGGCAACGTACCATTTATTTCTAAAACCCCACCGGGTTATGAGAATGTCGGTGTAGGTCTTTTAAAGGACTCCTCATTAATGGGTACTTTTCCCATTCCACCGCTCGATGTTCCACACCCGTCAGTTGCTTCTATAAACATGATTTCTACCATGCCTCGCAAACTTCCTGCGTCACATGACCCTTGGATTGTCCCTGACCCTGGAGATCATCTTCGTTTTGGCGACGTAATGCTGTTAAGTCTGGTTGAATTAGCCTATCAGGCTATTCAATCGACAACACCTTCTACCCCCTCTCTTGATGAGTTGTCTCCCAATCCTTTTCATGTTATTTTTCCCACTGACGAGATGATTATGTCCGTCATGGAAGACACCCCTTGGGATGATGGGCATCATCGTTCCATACTTTTTCTGGAGAAACAAACTCTTGAGAACTACCAACGGATTTTGACTGCGTTGACCGTTGTTGTCATCTCGACGGTTCCTACAACTACACACGATGTGTTTGCTGAAGGGAACTTAAGAAACATCTCCCCTACGATTCCCATTGACATATCCATAAAACCCGGGATTGTTGAAAATGTCCATATTGGAGCTTCATGTTCTCCCAACAAAATCGTCACCTATACCTCTTTGTTTAAAGAATTTCATGATATTTTTGCCTGGAGTTACGAAGAGATGTCAGGTATCGACCCTGCAATTGTTGTACATGAAATAAAGACATACCTCAGAGCTAAACCCGTCCGGTAATGCCTTCGTCTAGTCCACCCACGTAAAGCGACGACTATCAAGCTCGAAGTTGAAAAACTTCTAAAAGCCGGTTTTATTTATCTGGTGGCTCTAACAGAATGGGTTTCCAATCCTATTCCAATTGATAATAAAGGTGGCAGTATTCGTGTATGTGGTTATTATAGGGATATTAATAAAGATTGTCCCAAGGACAATTTTCCTACCCCTTTTGTCGATCAGATTGTCGATGACTGCGCCGGAAGTGAAATCTTTTCCCTCATGGATGGTTTCTCCGGCTATAATCCAATTAACATCGCTCCTGAGGACCAACATAAAACTGTCTTTATTTGTCCTTGGGGTACTTTTGCCTATAGGAAGCTCCCTTTCTGACTTAATAATGTGGGTGCTACTTTTCAACGTGCTATGTCTTACGCTTTTCATGATATAAAGCATATCGTTCAACCCTATTTGGACGATTTACCAGCTCATTCTATGCGCAGAGTTGATCACCCTACCCACCTCTGGGCTATTTTTGTTCATTGTCAGTTCTACCAGATACGTTTAAATCCTCATAAATGCATTTTCTGTGTAGAATCCGACCGTCTTCTAGGTTTTATCGTTTCGCGTCAAGGGATCCGGGTGGATCCTATTAAGGTAGAGGCAATCCTTAATCTCCCTCCTCCTTCTACACTGCGCCAGTTGCAAAGTTTGCAGGGGAAAGCAAACTTTCTTCGTCGTTTTATCCCTAATTACGCCGAGATAACTCGTGGTTTTACGCGGCTACTAAAGAAAGATTCAGAGTTCGTTTGGGATACAGTTGCAAACAATGCTTTTGAAGCTTTGAAGTTGTCCCTAATGCGAGCTCCACTTATCTTTCCTTCCGATTATAGTCGCGATTATTTCCTTTATCTTGTTGCCTCAGAGTACACTATTGGCATGGTTCTCGTCCAAGAGGATGATAAGCACGACGAACATGTTGTTTACTACTTGAGTCGAAGTCTCACACCAACTGAAATCAAGTATCAACATGTTGAAAAACTGGCCTTGGCTGCCGTTCAAGCTGTCCAATGCTTTCGGCACTATATCCTCTCACGTAAGACTACGGTGATTTCTCATTGCAACCCTATGCAACATATTTTGACACGTCAATTGCTTGGGGGCAAGTACTCTAAATGGATTGTCATACTCCAGGAGTTTGACTTGGAATTTGATCGTGCCAAGTCCAAGAAGTCATTAGTTTTCGCTGAGTTGATATGTGATTTTCCTCATTTTGCAACGAAAAATGTAGCAGTAGATTCATTACCCGATGAATCTCTTTTCCTGATTAGCACTGATGATCTTTGGTATGGGGATATCATTAACTATCTCCAAACCTAGACCTTTCGGCCTGCTTTGTCTCGTGCTGAATGACGTCACATACGCTATCAAGCTCGTCAATACATTATACTCGGGGATACTCTTTATCGTCGAGGAATTGACTCTGTTTTTCGACGTTGTTTAACTTTCGACGAAGTCGAGAAAGCTCTGAATGACTTCCATTCTGAAGTATGTGGTGGTCATATGTCTGGGTATGCTACTGCCCAGAAGATCTTATGCACAAGATATTTTTGGCCTTCTTTGTTTAAAGACTACATTACTACCGTTCAGAAATTCCATGCCTGCCAGACCTACAATCAGAAAATTCGGTCACATCCTGCTCCTCTTCACCCTGTGGTATCAGTTGGTCCTTTTGCGAAATGGGGCATTGATTTCATGACATGTCACCCTCACTCGGTTGGGGGGCATGGATACATCATTGTAGCTGTTGATTATTTCACGAAATGGGCCGAGGCGATGCCGACATTCGACAATACTGGAAAGACCGCAACCTTATTTCTTTTTAACCACGTCATAGCTTGTTTTGGTGTTCCCCAAGCTATCGTCACTGATCACAGTAGTCATTTTAGGAATTTTATGATGTCTGAACTTATGAAAAATTTGGGTCTTCATCATGATAACTCAACGCCCTATTATCCACAAGCTAATGGTCAAGTTGAAGCGATCAACAAAGTTCTCATAACTATGCTTCAACGGATGATAGGAATTCATAAAAAAAGTTGGCACACAATGTTGTTTTCGACATTGTGGGCGTATCGGACATCTGTTAAGTCTGCTACTGGGTTTACGCCTTTTCGGTTAGTCTATGGTGTGGAAGCCATTCTTCCTATAGAATGTGAGATACCCTCTCTAAAGCTAGCTGTCGAACTCCTACCCAACACTTCTGTTGAAGAAGAACGTCTATTGTATCTAATGCGATTAGATGAAACTCGACGTGATGCCACCCTAGTAATAGAAGCCCAGAAGAAGCATGTCAAGGCCCAATATGACAAGCATGTCAAGCCTCGCGTTTTCTCAGAAGGTGATCTTGTTCTCCTCTATGAACATGATCGATATTTGTTAGGAGCTGAGAAATTTGAACCCATGGGGTGGGGTCCTTATATTGTTCACCGAGTTTTGGAAAAAGGAGCATATGAGTTGGTTGATTACGATGGTATCCCTTTGAGTGAACCCAGGAATGGGTTGTACTTGAAGAAGTACTATGCATAAATCATTTGTTCACAAGTACTTTTATTTTAATGTATCATACTTTGTGTGTGCTACTATAGTTTGCTTTGATCGTTATTTGGTCTCTGCCCTTATGTGACATTGTGTTTGATTTCCAGATGTCGGAGTCTTCGCTACCCTATATTGGCTTCGCTGATGGTACTAGCCGTAGTACTCAAAACCTTGCTTCCGCTGCATGGGTAATCTATGCCCCAACAAACGAACTTGTATCTTTACGAGGTGTGTGTCTTGATCGTGCGACCAACAACATTGCAGAGTCTAACATCGTTATTAAATTATTGGTTGATGCTATCTCGCTCAGAATTCGTCATTTGGTTGTGTGACTTGATTCGCAGCTTGTAGTACTACAACTAAGTAATATCTACTCTATTCGAAGTCCTACTTTGTTACGGGTGTATTTGCGAATTCGCCTCTTGGAACGTTATTTTGATCACATTGAATATTGACATATTCCTAGATGTCTTAATACATTAACAGATGCATTGGATAATTATGTATTGGACAGACATTTGAACCATTTATAAATTAAACACATCAAAATTCACACAATATAAAGTAATCCGATAGAAGCCATCTGTATATATATCGATCAAAAGAGTTTTTTACATAAAGTTTGTCCGAAGACCAAAAAATAAAAAATTGACGCTTATAGATTCTACAAAGTGACGTCATGGATGACATTCACGGTAACACACGACTGCCCTAGCAACCGTACGGAGCAGTCGACTCATAGCTGCTGATACACCTATAGTGTGACGTTGATCGCATCGTGGAACCTCTTCCAGAGTCATATCTGGAATGTCTGCTGTCAGGCCCTCTAAATTCGGTTCCACCACCTGATAATCTTCAACATACTGTGGTGCTGCTGCTGCTGCCTCTCCTCGCCTCTGGATAGGAGAAGTGCCAGGAGGTCTATACAGTCCAACATCTGTGTTATCAACAAACGATTTTGTATGTATTAGTTTCTGGATGAACATATAAAACAAAAACATTGGAATATGATAAAAAATTACAAAAACATTTGAAAAGAAGAAATGCGTGTACTTCTTACCAAGGTCACCCCACTGAGTATCCTCGGGCAGTGCTAAATCTGGATCTCCTCGGAAATTCAACCCAGCATAAGCGTAGTCATCGACCATCAACATTTGGGTTTGAAGCCAGTTAAAGAAAATATCGTCGTACTTGACGATCGGTCCTACTACGTGCCGGGCCATGAGCTGACACCATCTCAACATCCTTGGATCCCTAGGACCTGGTATGTTCCACTCAACCTGTAGTCCAAATACGGGGACCCTCTCAAGGAATAAGGACACCAGCAAAGATCCATACCCGAATTGTTTCAGGTTACCACGTCTGCATTTAGGTAATTGTTTTTTGATACTGCGAAGCACAACATCTGCCCAGTTGAATACACGAGGCTTAGTACACTCGATGGCATACTAGAAGTAGCTCTGTAATGCCATATGCGGAGCAGAACTCCCAACCATCCGAGATATAGTGAAAATGATAGTACAGAGGGTCAAGTCTCATACCCCCCAGATAGCCACTTTTCCTTTCTATCTCTCAGCCTCAGGTACGCAGTATTGATTGCCATACTCACTCATCTTTAGACCACCACCTCTACTACCGGTCAAGCTGACATAGTATCCCCATCGGGACAGTCCAGTCAAAAAGTAAATGTCCTCAATGTCTAAGGACAATGTGTGAGCTCCCACATGAAAAACCTGTTGATTTGAGTCCCACATCTAGACCAGGTACTCTAGTAGTCTGACTTGGGCCCTCATGCCCGGAATGCGAAAGTATTTCAAGAGCCCACAATCTCTCAATGCAGCTATGGTAGAAGGATGATTCTTAGCCATTACATTATCCTCTTCATGTTCCCTTTCACGCCACTCAAGCACCATGTTTATGGCTATTTATCTGCACAAGGAACATACAAGGAGGATTAATAACTTTTTCATGCTTAAGATCTTTTTCATTTGGCTAAAAATTTAATTTTTTTTTGGGTTTTGCGGTTCTCACAGGTGCCCCATTTGCACAGTGCGAGAACCTCGTAGTTGGCTTCAAGCTCACCTGCGAGAATGCATCATTCTCGCAGGTCCCGTATGGGCTGCCTGCGAGAATTCCAGCACGCATATAGGGCCTAGAAAAACATCTTAAAAATGGACATTTAACAATGAAATGACAAAATGAAACCATGAAAATATTAAGGACAAAGAGCCTACCTTAATGTCACAGACGGCTCGCTGAATGGTCTCTCGTAGCTCCCGCAATCCAACGCCAAACTTAGAGGGTAAAAGAGGGGTTTTTTGGAGTTCAATAGTGGAAATGTAAAATGGTATGGTAAAAAAGAGTTTTTACTTATTTTATTTACTTTTACTATACCATTTTGGGTTTTTATGTTTTTTTATCGACTAAACCCTAATCCCTAATGTCATGTTGAGTGTATTTCTTGCTGGCGTGATGACTTTGATGATTCAATACAGGGTTACAGACGTGTTTTTCTTTGTTATCGCGTGTTTTTTATTGTTTTTTATGGTTTTTACATAAAACCTCGAGCGTCGTTTTTGTCCGTTCTTACGCTCCTAAATACATGAGAACGTGATCGAGCATAGTTTTATCACTTTTTCGGGCTCAAAAAGGTTATACGAGAAAGGAACCCCCTTGGAGTCCTCTTTAAGCTCTTTTCAGACTCTCTAAACATGAAAAGATCGCCGAGCGACCTTTCTATCTTTCATGCTCGCTAAAGTATTTGAAGTACGCGTTTGGTGAGCGATAATTTATCTCTTTTTCGGTCTTATCTAGACTATCTTACGAAAAAGGAACTGAGAGAGTTCTCTTTTAAGTGTTTTTCCAGACTCTATAATCTTGAAAAACCTTTGAGTTTTCTATCTCTGGACTCGTTAAACAAACATTGACAGACCCGTGATGGGATCGAACCACTCCTTCTTAGGGTTCGTTAAACATACTCTGAGGGACTCGTCCAAAGGATGAGCTTACATCAACAAGCATATGTTATCCTCCTCAATCTTGCGTAAAAATAAAGAGGTAATCGCTAGAAATGGTGGGGGAAAATTTGGGAAAGGGATATATTTTCATCTTCGTATTGATTGGCAGTAAGTGTCGCTCTTGAACATGACACCCCCTATTCATCATTTGAAGCCGGTTTGGGAAATCCATTTGTCTTTCATTCGATTGCTTACAAGTTCATTCCTTGTGTCGTCTTTGAGTCAATGCTGCCAAATCATTGGTCGTGTCGCTCATATGTTCAAGAGAAGTCCATTTGAAACCTATATTGAGTCGACCATCTGCAGTTATCCATTCTCTCCGTGTCGGCCTTCACTGTGTCCAAGTCATGCTATGTTTCACATTCAAATTATGTTACTCATTTCGTGTCATTGATGGGGGATACATCAAGGCCCTCCTATGATGAGTTTTGTTCCATCAACTTCAGCTCATTATCCAGAATCAAGACTTAGAAATTATTTGGTACCTTGGAGCTTGCATATCTCAAGGGCAGGTTTCCTCGCTTTCGACAGTGGGTTTACCTCAGTAACCCCTAATCGAAAGATTCTATCGACTGTTCAACTTCAACTCATTTATTCACACTTGATGGATTGTACTATGGTACCATGGGAGTCATTGAAATCAATGGTGATTTCCCTCACACTTGTTAACGGTTTCATCAATGACCGGTAATCAATTGGTTTCTACCATGTTCGACTTCAACACATGTAATCACATGGTTAGATTTGTACTTTTGGGCGACGAGATTGAAGACCCTGGATATCATCTTTGTGATCCAGGTTGCGATGGAGTATGCATAATTTGCGACACATAGATCCACTATGTATGTCTCGTGGCTATGTCGTCTTGATTTGAAATTTCTCGCATAGATCCACAGTGTATTCCGGTAGCAATGCTATATTTTGACGGCATGGATCCACAGTGTATGATTAGTGGCCATGACCTAGGTCTATAATGTCATCAGTCTGTGATCTGAGTATGGAAATGCCTACCTCAGAATTGATATATATGATATTCTACAGATGCTTGGTTGTTCGCAGGTTTTCGATTAGAGGTTCCCTTGGTTCTCGACACACATGCAACTTACAAGTCTATCGGCTGTCACTGGTTCCAACACTCGTACTTTGGGGGCATTTTGTTACCCATGATTTTGGTTATCATGATGATGTATTAATGATGGTGTACTCAGGCTCTTCATAAGAACTTTCTCCTGAGAAAAGTTACTTTCTCCTCTTTCCAGAAATATTATTTTTGAGGGAGGTTCACAGGCTACTAATATATTTGCCTGCGAGAATGTATGATTCTCGTAGGCTTCCTTAAGCCAGGGTGCGAGAAGTTCACACTGTGTTGAACTGCTAGGGTGCGAACTCTTTCTTAAGCAAGGAAAAATATGAATTCTCGAAGTTTCTAGAAGGGAATCTTCTAGAAGGATGAGATGGCATTCGAGTGGTTATCCTAGTACTGGATTCCCTGATATTTTGGGATCATTCTTATCCAAGTAACTAATTCATTATCTCCTATAAAATGAGGGGATTCTCATGGAAAAGGTTAGAAGCAAACAAGGTTAAGCAAGACATTGGAGAATTGGTGAAAGATTGTGTGAAGGACAGAAGCCACAACAGCTAAAAACTCCAGCAAATTTATCAAAGGTGGTTGATCTTCTTCATGCAAGTGAGCAAATGTGTGTGTCAGAGCCAAGGGCCATCGAAAGGAAGTTTGCGACATCAAGGCTCAGGTTGTAATCTTTACTTTCCATTAATATGATACAGTAATATGTCCCTTTCCCATAAATCTAGTTCCACTTTATTGTATAACTCCTTGATCATATACATAGATTGACTGTTGAATAAATTGTGTTTTCTTCACCTCGGTTGGTTTTTATTGTTTTGGTCTTGACTGTACGAGAGAACTGGAGCGAAGAGGGAGCAACACAGACCAAAGGAAGCGATAATAAGGTACGTTCGTGATTATTGCCTCCTATTTAATTCAATAGTTAAAATCTAGGGAAAGAGTCATATTCTGTCTTGCTTTGTTCTAGATCCAGGTGGATCTAGAGTCATTTTCAACTACCCAGATCAGTTTGATTGCCTCTTATGAGTTTCTTGGACTTTTGATTGGTATCTTTCTTGTATTTGTTTGTGTACATGAATAGTCTTAGGGTTTCAAGGCTTTTCTTGTCATTTGTGGCTTGACTTTCATTTCTTGGATTTTCTTGGAAAAACCATTCTCTCTGACTTTAGATTCTGAGTGTGTTTGATTAGTTGAGAACCAGTGATTGGTTGAAAGTTGAGTACTTGGTTTTTCTCTTTTGCTTATTGGATTAAAAGCTCATTTTCTTGTGTAATTGAGAAGACTACTTTGGTTTGCTCTTTATTTTTGCTTTCATTGAAAGAGTTGATTGGGTTGGTCATTGTTTGATTCTTTGTGTGTTGATTTTCTGTATTCTCATTGGCATAGTGAGGATCCTTTTTGAAAAGTAAATAAAATGTTTTTCTTTCAAAAAATTCTTTTCATTTTAGAAAACTTGGAAAATCAAATTATTGATATTGTTGAAGTATTTCAAAAAAAGACACATAGAGCATTTTTATTTGCTAAATGATTGTTTGTGTTGGCATTTGAAAGGAAATTTTGCATTGTAGTACATGGTTGACCTGGAAAACTCTCTCTCTCTCTCCCATACATAGGATTCATTGAACGAAAAGTGATATATTTCATTCTCATCCTTGCATGGTTTGGGTCAGAGTCATACAACATAATTTTCATTTCCGTTACCTTTGAGTAAACAACAGCTCTTAAGAACATTGCATAATCATAAAATTTATCTAGTAACTCTTTTCTAGGGCTCTTTTACACCAACATTTAGCTAGGCTAGCGCTTTGGAGTAGAAAGAGAGATACACTCTCCAAAAGCACAAAACACACAATAGCATCTTGTGTTAGGGAGTGTTAAAGTCCGTTTGCAACATCTTGTCCTGGGAAGCCCTTCTCACACAAGGGTCAAACATTAGGTTGCATTGATATCGGCAGAGTTACTCACCCTGCTTTGTTGGTGTCAGTGTAGAGATTGCACATATTACAGGGATCACTTAGAGGTATACCCACAATGATGAGTGGAAGCCTTTTGAGTTGATTTCGGGCTAGATACCCTGCCCTTGCGTGTGGATCGGACTGTCGACTGTTTTCCCAGGCTTTATTTATGTTGGTGGTGACCTTAGTGACCTATCTCTCTAGGTTCTTACCCGAGGTGATTGTGGAGGGGAAAGTCTTCACGGTACCTGGAATTGACGTTGACCAAACTCACTCGGGTTCCTTAGAGGGTATACCCACGATTATGTGTGGGAGCTTGCACCAAGGTGTAAGTCCGTTAAGCAGGTCATCAACATAACTTTTCCACCCTAGCCCCGCCCCTTCTCATCTCGTTGTTGCGACATTGGATTTCATCACCAACTAGTGGCTTTGAAATTAGAAGGTATTGTTTGCTTGGTGTTGCTTCCTAGATTTTATTTACTAGTGCATGTTGTTTGTTTCTCGAAGTTGACTATAGGTTTTTCTTTGCGAAGTTTGTCACTCATTTACAATAGCTCCTCCACGTCATTCACGTAGAATGCAAGGTTTATCTCCAAAGCATCTGGACGGTTCTCAACCTTTGCCTACCAGTACACCTGAGGGCTCTCCTCATCAGAGTGAAGTCCCAGTTGTCACCACACCACAAGTGGAAATGAGTGAAGTCCCAGTTGTCACCACACCACAGGTGGAAACAACTGACTCTCTAGAACCTTTTTGAATTACCAATACTAGAGAGGATTTTTGAATTCGTCATGGTACTAAACGACCTTTTTTGCGACTGAACGCTTCTGGAGATTTAGTTGTTACCACTTCTGGGTCACCCATTGGGCCTTTTCCCGGTGTAGAAGGCCAAGATCCTTTTTGGTCAGGTGATTTTCGAAGGGCCCTTTTTGGTCCTGGTTCGCCTACGGTCTCCGAAATCAACCCTCCGGTGTTTTCTGAGACAGAGACTGTACCGGTGAATACCACTTATCGCTTTACTCTCCCTGACGAGATAGCCCATCTCACAAATACTACGAGTGTCCCAACTGGGATTACTGCAGCTAGTCTTGCTCCTATCAACACCCAGCGAATGCCTGATGTCAACCCGACACTACCACCCGGATACCATGCGTTGAATGCGTTGTTGAATGCTTGTGTTTTGACACCTCCACAAACACCAGCTGGTTCTCCAGGTGGTCCTTCTTTTCCTGGGCACCCTATTCCCGGTTTTATTCCGACACTCCCTCAATTTCCTTTTGGAAATCCTAATCCTAGTGGCACTATTCCATCCGTTGCAACAAACTTGCAGATTCCCGTTGGTGGACAAGGTGGTACAATTCCATTTCCTCTTACCGGACACAATCCAATTACTACACAACCTACGATTGGCACACACCTTCTGGTTGGAAGTCCACCTACGCTAGGGGGACCAACCCCACCTTTTGGACAAAATATACCTCCTGCTTTGGCCCAGTATTGGAATCAGATGTTACAAAATATTCCTCACACGACTGGGGGGAAGCAAACTGTCGCTACTATAGGCCAACCATATCCAGGTATAACCAATCCTATTTGGGGTCAGGGTCACAATGCTCAAACTCAGGTCCCTAGTCAAACTCAAGGTTACAATCCTTGGAACTACTATCCTCTCCAACCACCACCGAATCAGTCTGGGTCTTCCCATTATGGGCAGACTGCTTACGGTCCTACTTGTTTGCTGACAGGGATTCCACCCCAAAGTCACCAGTACCCGCAGGTGAATCGATAGTTACCTTTTCTTGCTACTTTGGATTTGCCAGATTTGTCTAGGATTTTGAATGATCCTATTCATCACTCTCCCCAATGGCCTATTATGTCGGCTAAGCTTCCTTCGGACATTCCTAAATTCGACAGTAAAGTGGGAGAGGACCCGAACAATCATGTTATGACTTTTCACCTATGGTGTTCATCCAACTCGTTGATGGATGACTATGTTTGATTGCGTCTTTTTCAACGAACTCTTACATTTTGGGAAAGGAAACGGTCATCCACACAGACCACCGACCCCTGCAGTTCATACAGACACAAGGGAAGTTGCAGAACGATCGCCATCAGAAGTGGTCCACATACCTGCAACAGTTTCATTTGAACATTAAGTACAAAAAATGCAGCACCAATAATGTTGCAGACTGCCTCAGTCGACCACCCATCGCGACGCTAACCACTGTGCTCAACTCTTGTGGGCACAAGACTTTCGATTGGCCGCTTCTCTACACAAGTGATCCAGAATTCGGCCACACATACAATACACTCTTGGAGGGTAAGCAAGTTGCCAATTTTCACCTCCAGGATGCCCTGCTTTGTCACTTGGCACACCTTTGTGTTCCTTCAAGCGAGCGTGCCAAGATGATTTGGGAGGCGCATTACAGTCGAGTCGCTGGGCATTTCAGGGTCGAGAAAACCATGGCAGTACTGCAAAAGTATTTCTATTGGCCGAACCTTCGACAAGATGTCGGGAAGTACATCAAGTCCTGCACTGCTTGTGTCATTTCCAAACCGAACATCAAGAAGCAAGGCCTCTATACTCCGCTTCCTACCCCCAGTCAACCTTGGGAATCCATCTCTATGGATTACATGTCGGGCCTTCCTTCTACTAAGCATGGCAATGACTGTGTTTTTGTGGTCGTCGACCGATTCTCGAAGA
>ML793452.1:313133-328767 GCA_009831015.1 Picea engelmannii | reverse complement strand
CGCCCTAGCTAGTTTATTTCCATTTTGTCTGTAAGCATATTTCAGTCATTTGTTATTAATGAAATGAAGTCTTATTTCCGCTGCATCTCTGCGTTTATGTGTATTTCTGTATTTCATTGTGTTCCTACATAAATCCGGATCACCTACATTTCCGAGCATGCTCCTATTTTTCTACAACTTGATATTGGAATTCCAAAGACTATGCATCCTTTTAAGTTTAATCCAATATGGTTAAGGGACGAAACCTTTGCAATTTTGACAAGAGATGTCTGGCTGGATAAATGATTTGAGCTAATTGAAGGGGCGCAAAGAAGGCTTGTTGAAAAACTATCTCTTCTAAAAATTCCGGTCAAATCATGGTCTAAGGCAAAACTAAAAAGGGATAAGGAATTATTTACAAAATTGGAAGAAGATTTGGAATGTTTATACAGTCATAAAATCAATGGAACCTTTAATGGTGATTTAGATCAACATTGCAGGCAGGTGGGGGTAGATCACAATAAGCTCTTACTAGATGAAGAAGAAATATGGAGGCAGAAAAGTAGGGCTACTTGGATAAAGAGTGGCAATAACACTAAGTTTTTTCATAGATTTTCCATCTATAGGAGAAACAATACATTTCTATGGGAAATAAATGACGAAGCTGGTAGTATACATACGAGACAGGAAGCTATTAAAAAAGAAGTTGTTACCTATTTTCAATCTTTTTTTAATGAACAGGGGTAGTCAAATTTGCGGGCACAACTGGCGACAATTAGTCTTTATCCAAGGATTGTATTGGAAGAAGAAGTCTCTTCATTAGAACATGCTGTAACTATGGAGGAATTATCAGTAGTTCTAAAAGGTTCGCTAAAGATAAGAGTCCCGACCTAGATGGGTGGACAGTCGAATTTTTCCTATTCTTCTTTGATTTGGTTGGTCCTGACTTACTTGCGATGGTTGAGGATACTGTATTTCGAGGTGAAGTCTGTCGACAGATTAATTCCACGTTTCTTGCTCTAATACCAAAATCCAATCGGCCATTATCCTTCTCCGATTATCCCCTGATTCACTTTGTAATCTATGTTATAAGATAGTAACAAAGATCATAGCAAGAAGAATTAGACCCATTCTCTCACGTTCATTGTCCGAGGAACAGTTGGGTTTTCTCAAGGGTCGTCAGATTCAGGATGTCATTGGTACAACACAAGAGTTTCTACATAGTATCAAAGCAAAGAGATTACAGGCTGTTATTTTGAAGTTGGACCTTTAAAAAGCTTATGATTGCACGACTTGGGATTATCTAAGATTGATGCTGCTTTAGTGCGGTTTTGGTCATCATATGACTAAATGGATTATGGGTTGTGTGAAATCAACATCACTGGCCATTCTGATCAACATAGAGGCTACAAATTTCATCAACAACGGGAGGGGATTATGTCAGGGATGTCCTCTATCTCCTCTATTATTTATCCTTCTGATGGAAAGGTTGATCCTCTCACTAAAACATAGTTACACAGATGGACAATTGACGGGTATAAAATTCTCTCGAATGGTTATAATACTCCATCTCCTTTTTGTGGACGATGTGATAATAATGTCAAATTCATCCTTTAATGAATGGCAGGAAATACATACCTTGTTATATGCTTTTTGTGATGATTCCGTCTTGGAGATCAACGTAAACAAGTCTACGTTCCATCATTTCAGTGTACAACAGGATTTTCTTAATCATTTGACAACACTGTTTCATTTTGGTGTAATGAGTTTGACTGTGGGTTTTAAATACTTGAGTTATTTTTTAAAAATAGACAGTTATAAGGTGGCCGAATGGCAGTGGCTTCTGAAGAAATATGAGCATAGAATCTGTCACTGGTGTAACCGCTTCCTTTCTCTGGGAGGTAGATATGTTTTGATTAAGGCTGTGCTGGAAAGCTAACCGATATACTGGTTGGCTTTAACACGTATTCTAATTATAGTCTTGAACCATATCCGCATGATGACTTTCTCTTACCTATGGTCTGGTACGAAATCTACATATTCCTATCATTTATGGAAGTGGGAGACTTTAGCTAGGCCAAAAAAGTTTGGCGGTTGGGGGATAAGAAACATCTTTTGTTTCTAGAGAACCTTAGCTGCCAAAACTCTTTGGTGAGGTTTGATGCATCCTGGGATTTGGCAGCGAGTTCTGAAAGATAGGTATCTACCTCACACATCAGTGATAACTTGGTTGCGCACTGTTGATCCTTTGTTTCATATTGGCTCACAAACTTGGAGGAATTTATTAAATGCACTACCATTACTCGTTCACTAGCTGGATTGGAAACCGGGGGTGGGGGTTTCTATTATGACGGGTAAGGATGAAATCCCGGGGATGGGTAAGGATTCCTATCTATCGATGGAGTTGATAACACACTTAAATGAACACCAGGTATATTATCTCTATCAAGCGAGAAGAGCTTCAGCAACAAACACAATTTGCTCCAATTGGTTAAACAATATAGACTTGGGCCTAGTGGCGAACTTGCAGCCAAATGGGAGAGGTACAGACTTCGCTTGATTGATGTGGGCATTGATCTTTCAGATACCTAGGATGAGTTAAGGTGGACCGGGGGGGACTATACAGACAATATATCAACCAAGAATGTTTATAATGCATTGGCAACCAAGTTATGACAGAACAATATTGGAGGTGTGAGGAGGAAGGTATGGAACTGGGATTTCCCACAAAAGATCAAAATTTTTTCGTGGCTCCTCATAAAAGATAAGTTGCTTACTTGGAATAACCTTCTCAAGTGAGGTTGGCAAGGACATGGACCGTGTCTTCTTTGTAGAGGTAATGAGGAAATTGTTTTTCACCGCTTTGTTCAATGTCCATTCACATGCTCTATTTGGATTAAAATTAAAAATCATTTCAAGTTGGTCTTTGGGTGGTCGGGTTCCACTGTGCTGGAATGTTTTGATTACTAAACTAGAAGGAATTATTGTTAATCATCATTGCCAACATTTATTTGCTAGTACATCTGGAATGAAAGAAATTTGGCTATATTTGAATCAAAGACTCCTCCTATGGAGAAGGTCTTCATTCTCTCTATTGTTGCAGTGGCTTGCCATAGTACCCAGAAATCACCAAAATCTATTAGGCACCCTGCCCACATATTGCCTCAACATAGAATCATTGGATGGTTTGATGGGGCATCACAAAGGAATGGGGAACAAAGTATAGTCGGGGGTGTTATAAAACTAAATGATTGCATTGTTTATAGATGGACCCTTAATTGTGGTAGGGGCACTAATACAAGAGCGAAGCTCTTGGGAGTTTGGGCTGACCTCACTTTGGTGCACATACTTTCTATTTCAGATATCCAGATTATTGGGGATTCCAAAATTATTATTGATTGGCTAAATAATGTTGGTTCTCTGCAAATAATTACTATATATTGTTGGAAAGATCGGGTAAGGGATCTCATCAAGCAATTTTTTGTCATCTCATTTGCCCATGTCTACAGAGAAGACAATCAGGAGATTGACTCATTATCTAAAAAGGCACTATTTGAGCGTCCTGGAGCCATCGCTTACAATCAATGGAATGATGGTCATGAGGGACCAAGTTTTTATTTAAAATTGTACTAGCAACTCCTTTTTGAAATTGTTGTTTCTATGTGTTTAATGGAGGCTATCATGGGGTATGAAAGCAGTGTCAAAACTGTTTGGAGGAAAGTATTTGACCTTGGGTAATTCAGGTTGTGTTTTATTTTCTGGCGCCTTTTTGACTATCATCATGGTTGTATAGTGGTATCTTTTGTATTTTGATATGAGTTGTAGTTGAACTTTTGGTGGAGAAAGCTTAAGGCTAGGCCTTCAAATATAATGGTATTTTTCGACTATGTAAACTGATTATATATCTTAATATATAATGGTTAAGAACATGTGTTTCCTCTTAAGAGGTCACAGGTTCAAATCCAGAGGGGGGTAGGGTATGTATACCTTCGTAGACTTTACCAGTCAAATCGTTGGGCGGAGGAGGGTCCCTTGTCCCACAAATAAGGGGGTCATACACCAATTTGGTGTGCTGACTTGGCTGTGACCTTAAAAATAGATTATTATTATTATTATAATGTGCAATTTTCTTGTGGAAAAAAAACCAACTAACTATTAATTTTATATATAAAAATGCAAAATCAATATTATTATTATTATTATTTGAAATTTTTATAAATAAATTTTGTGCAAATATTAAAATGTCCAATTTTAAAATTGTATTTCACATAGTCTATCTCCAAAAAAAAAATACAAAAACTTACATTTATTATTATTATTAATATAAAATCCTTACATAATCTATCTCCAAAAAATAAAAGATAAAAAAACTTACATTTATTATTATTATTAATATAAAATCATCGATTATTATTATAATTAATGTTTGAACTTTATAAAATTAAATTTTGTATAACTTTTAAAATATCCAATTTTTCAATTGTACTCCACATAATCTATCTCTAAAAAAAATTAAAAGATATGAAAATTTACATTATTTATTATTAATATAAAATCTATGAAAATTTACATTATTTTATTATTATTATTATTAATATAAAATTTTTATGGAAATACTTTACCTAATTCTAATATATGCAAACATAAAAATGACTCCTTTACCTTTATTATTATTATTAATATAAAATTCCTATGAAAATACTTGAATTACCTAATTCTAATATATGCGAATATAAAAATACTCATTTACCTTCTTTATTATTATTATTATAAAATCCGTATGTGAATACTTGAATTACCAATTCAAGTATATGCAAACATAAAAATGAGTCCTTTACCTTTCCGTGTAGGACTAAAGACGTGTCTTCATAAATAAAGGTGTCGATAGAAGCCCTCATATCCATTATACATGAATGTCGGCCACCAATAATACCATTATTTTTAGCCTTAAGTGCAATTAATATATCTTCAACAACTTATTAATTAATATAAAAAAGAGATAGGTTCTCAATGTTAAGGAGAGCAATGATTATACAGGCAAGTTGAATAATAATATCTGCAGGTTCCAAAATAAAGGAATTAGTGTAACATAATATGCCACTATTACACATCTGGTCATGGATGTTAATGCTTTGATTTTAATAAATTAAAATGTGGAAAACAAGTTTGTAATGATTATATTCGCTTCTGGTTAGTATCATCCGACATAATTATTATTATTTAAGTGAAAGATTGAAGTGACGCAGAAGGCGCATTAAAAAGTATGTTTGATGATGATCACATAGAAAGTGCAGTCGCATCACATTAAAAAAAAAGTATTGGTAGTTACTCAAAGATTGAAGTGATGGAGAAGACGCATTAAAAAAATGCAAAGTCCGCTAATGATTGACGGGAAGTGCGTCGGCGCAATCACAATACAAAATATTTTAAGTTTAATTTAATATATATTGTATTTTGATTTATAATAAAAAAATTACCTTTAAATTTTTAATCGTTAAATTTGTATTGACTTAATAGAATGTATAATAAATATATGGATCGCAAACGTTAATAAAATATTTAATTAATAAATTAATCGTCAATCAACTCTTTTCTTTCATCATGTKAGGATGAGGTATAMATAATTTAGTTAAAGAAAGGTGAATCATTTACTTATATTCATATTTAATATATTATATAATATAAAGGTTCAAAGAGAAAGAGATAAGAATGAATATATTCCACTATGATTGTTGGTATTTCACATATAATTGTTGAGTTATTTATTCATGTCACAATTTCAAAGAGGAAGGGATAAAAGAAAGAAGACAGATATTCCATTATGATTGTTGGTATTTCACATATCAATATTATGATATTATGGTTGAGCTATCCATTTTGGTTACAATTTCAAAGACGAAGAAATAAAGAACGAAGATATTCTACTATGATTATTGGTATTTCATATATGGTTGAGTTTATATCTTTTCATGCCAGCTTGTTGTGTTGTTTTATTTGTTAATTTGTAATGAAGACGGTGCACCAAATTGCATAATAAATACTAACCAGTTAAGTTTTTGAATGCATGACTTGATCATAATGTTAGAGTAAACAAGGAATATTAGTGTATCCATGATACAATGTAATTTGTCACTTTAATATGTTACAAAGGTTAATTATTGCAATTTTTGCAATCTCTTTTTTGTTGTTGTTGTTGTTGTAGTACTATTCTACACCTTTATACAACAACCAAATATGTGCATACATTTTTAAACAATTTTTAGTTAAATTTTTCACTTTAGTGTGATTTCAACAACTATGGACTTAGTTGTTCTTTATCTCCTTCTAGGATCAATCCTTCCCACTTAGGAGTTGTTGGTCCCTAACAACTATCTTGCCAATCAGATAAACCTCTTCTAGATTTTCTCTGAGACCCACAACTTGTCAACCTAGAGTGGTATTGCTTTCAACATGATATGATAAAGTTTTAGGGCTCTCTATCTAGCCTTTCACTCTTTGCATTTTAGTCCTCTAGTTACATGCCAACTTTACTAATAAACACATCCAAAATGGCCATGACAAATTCTTCCTAATCACCCCCCTACATCGATGACTTATAGAGCCTTAAACGAATTGAGCATGAGATGAATGCATGTGTATGCTATTAACAACTTGGACACATTCTCTCTAAATGCTTAATGATGGTATAAAGCCATTGTATTTATAGTCAGGTATATCCTCATTATATTCATCTTATCGTGTCAATCAATTATTAATGTATTATTATATTTATAAACATCTTTGTCTTAAAATGTGTATAAACACTCTTATGCTTATTATATTATTATAAAAGCTTATCTTTGGTCAATTTGTGTGAATTTATGAATTTCACAAACGATCACTTTTATGGAATGCCACAACAGACACTATCAAATGCTAGTCTAACCTTTGGACTATATGTCTTTTTTGTACAACTAGGTTCATGTACATAAGGACCTTTGAAAATAAATATTTTCTTTGCTAATACTTCTAAAGGCCATTTATTGTAAAGGAAATTCTTATGGAGATCCCAAGACCATTTGAGGAGAAGGCACTTGATTATAAAACAATAATTTCCTATATTAGATATAACACTCTATCTAACTGTGGATGATGAATAATATGTTGCACTAAATTGCAAGTAGACAACGCTCCCTGGTGTATCGTGAAAAGGGACTAACCGCCTCTCATGGATCCTTGAATACTGGCGGTGATGAGTTTACCAATCACCCGCGAGTTTTGGTCTAATGACTACCGTTCTACCGTGAAAATGGTATTAGAGCTAGAGGTCACGAGTTCGATACACACTTGGCTCGCGCTGAGGGGGAGATTATTGCACGAAATTGCAAGTAGGCAGCGCTCCCCGGTGTATCATGAAAAGGGACTGACCGCCTCTCGTGGATCCTTGAATACTGGCGGTGACGAGTTTACCAATCACCCACGGGTTTTGGTCTAACGACTGTCGTTCTACCGCGAAAAAATTGTCGGCATGTTTATAGGCAAAGTGTGCTTGTCATTGATGGAAAGAACAACAACAATGTTCGTAGGTTTACAGGCAGAGTGTGCATGAAAAGAACAACAACGATGTTGGCATATTTATAGACAAAGTGTTCATGGCAAGAACTACAACGAAGACATAGAAGAGCAAGCTCGAGAATCTCAGGAGGAATAGTGCAGAGTTGCACGCAGAGCGCAAGTGTGCACCAAGGCCGAGGTTAATTCCATTACCAAAGCTCAAGAGAGATAGTGTTCTCAGAAACATAGATGGATCCCATTCATCAAGGCTTGTAGAAGGATAAAAGGTCGTAGAACCTTTGACACTTAGAAATTCTTCCAAGTCGGGAAGATGCATAAGCTCAGGAGGAGTAGCAACAGTGGTTGTTGGATCACCAATCCATAATACCTAATGGCCGTCAGATCATAGTACAAATAGGAGGAGCACACAAAGGAGGATATTAGACCTCAGCCCCCGGATTGGAGCGCGAAGGACTAACAACCGTTAGTATAACTGTGAAGAGGATAATGGGCAAGAGCCATCCTCCAACTCCGCAAAATATGAAGTCGCCAAATGATCTGGGTCATTGGATCCATAGGACATGTGGCGAGAGATCATAATTTCGATGACTCGCGAGCTGGAGAAGTCAAAGGTGAGAGTTGTAGGAAATTGCAATATACAAAGTCGTGAAATGATCCTGGCTGTTGGAGCCAGAGGATACGTGGCGAGCGATTGGAATTTCGCTGACTTGCACATTGGAGGAGTCAAAGGAGCATGATATGTGAACTCAAGATATGCGAGGTCGCGAAATGATCCTGTCCATTGGAGCCAGAGGACACATGGCGAGCGATTGGAATTTCGTTGACTTGCACATTGGAGGAGTCAAAGGAGTGTGATATGTGAACTCGCGATATGTGAGGTCATGAAACAATCCTGGCCGTTGGAGCCATAGGACATGTGGTGAGCGATCATCATTTTGTTGATTCGTGAGTTGGAGGAGTCAAAGAAGAGTGACATAGAAACTCACGATTTGCGAAGTCACGATGAGATCTCAACCACTGATCAGAGAGAGAGAGAGACCTCGACCGTTGATCTGATATGAAGTAATTTCAGAGTTTCGCGTATCGGGAGTTTGGAGGCAACTCACAACAGGATTTCGCGATATGCGAAATCGCAAAGCACTCTTTTGCTTGACCCCTGATCATAGCTTGTGGTCACATCAGAGGAAGAGAAGTGAAGGAGCTAGCGCTGCTAGGCTCCATTTAGAAGTTTTGCATATCGTGAGTTTGGAAGAAACTCAAAGCAGGAGGTCATGATATGCGAAATCGCGAAGCACCCTCGTGCTTGGCCCCTGATCACAGCTAGTGGTCACATTAGTGGGGGATAAGGGAAGGAGCTAGCAGTTCCAAGCTCCATTTCAGAGTTTCGCGAGTTGGGAAAACCAAGGTGACTCATAGTTAATCACCCGAAATTCAAAATCAAGAAATGACTATTGGTTAGGCATACGATCATAGCTGATGGTCATGTGAAAGGAAGGGGCTTAGCCAAAAAATCTAAACGCCCATTGTGTAGTTTTCTCAGGAAAGGAAAAAGCGCCAAAGGGATGAGCACACAAAGGTTCTCTAAGTAATTTCTAAAGATGAACTGATTGTAACTGTAGAAAACTATTGGTTTCAGCCAGAAAATTTGAAGAGGCTGCAAGGTGATTGTGAGAGAAGCTGAAGAGTCTCGAGGTATCTGTCAGTGGAATGAAGAATCATCATAGAGACGATTGACAGATGGAAAAGCGTTGAAAACGGTGTTATCACCATAACAATTTTCATATCAGGATCCAAATTTCGAAAATTTAGTGAAATGCTATATCACTGTGGAAGTATGATAGTTTGGGGGGTCGGGCTATATCCAGCAGCATATAGACAAATATAGAGGAGGCGCAAAAGGTATATCTCGACAGACCATAGATCACCTGCTTATTTGCATTAATTTTTTCCCAATGCATCTTGTCCTTGTGTTATTTTTTCACTCAGATTTTCAAACTGTTTAACTAGCTCCGTCAAGCTCCCATCACCTAAATCCTTCACCCAATAGATCATCCAAAATAGTCATGTACTCGATGAGTCAAAAGTTGGCAAATATCCCAAGCCTATACCTAGCCTTAATTCTTATCTAAATCCCTTAGTTCCATCACTTCATTCATTTTTACCCTTATTTTCGTATTCCCGTTGAAAATGAAAAATATTCCTTTTATTAAGAACCCTTATCCTATCCACAAAGTCATGAGTTAAGCCTCATATGCCCAAAGCCCTTCGAAAATAGAAAAAAGGTTTTTTTTATTATTAATATAAATATTTTTATATTTATATTAATATTTAATCCAATATTTAATTTATGAAATCATGTCAAATCATGGGCACGAATCTCAATTTATAGTGTGGAAAATTCAAAGGTTGGATGGAGGGCGCACATGCATATCGGGGATTAAAGTAGCCATGAGGTTAATTATGTGAAGGTGGATCGGGGAAAACTACCATGGTGGTTAATTATGTGAAGGAGGATCGGGGAAAACTATCATGGTTTATTTAGTGGACACCTATTTTTACGTGGATCACATTGGAGGTAAAAGCAGTTTGGATTAAACCACTTTTAGCCCAAGCCTGATATAATAAATGCAAACATTTATCATATGTTTTATGTGCGACATTTTTCCAGGAGTGCATTTAAATAATGATTATGAGATTTCCGATAAATGAGATTCCTCCTCACGGTGAAAAGGTTTTACAGAGGTAAGATTTAAATTTTACAAATCAAGGAGACTAATGTTTATTTCCATGGAAAATAATTAAATGGAAGATGCACGTGAACGGAAACTTGGATAATTTTTATCCAAAGGTTTTACAGAAGTAAAAGAAGAAGATAAAAGGTATTTTTCCAAAGACGATAAATTGGAAAAACATTACACAGTAAATGTTTTTCCACAGTGAAACGGTAAATTGGAAAAAAACGTTACACAGTAAATGTTTTTCACAGGGAAATGGTAAAAGTAAATGTTTTTACAATGAAATGGTGAATTGGGCAAACAAGAGATGGTCTTAAAAACCACGGGCATGAATTAAATTATGGAGATTTAATTCTACATGATAGAAAAATATTTGGGAATTATTTTAATTTCAAATATATTATTCCCAAATGTTTAATGAGAGTATGGATAAATGCAATTATATTTGAAATATTATGAGTGACATTTTGAAGAGAATGTGACAAAGGAAGGAGCTGGAGCATCAGAGGAATCTGCAGAGATCATGAAATGTTTTTCTAAAAACTGTCATTTGTAATCATTGTAGAAGTTGAATGTTTCATTTCAGTTTGTAACCGGTTGCACACTGAAGGAACTCAAATTGTATAAGTATTAGAAGTTTCGAGTGTATTAAGGGGAGGCAGAAGTGCAAGGGCACAATTCTGGTGGTTCTGGACTCTATTGTAATTTTTCTGGGACTGAATTGAATACATATGCATAAGCATTTGGAACTGTTTATGAAAAGATTCTAATGGCTATGATATGAGTTTGTCTTCCTTCATTGTTTGTATTTCCTGTGATCTTTTATTCCATATGCATTTTCTTCTGTTTAAATTGGAGAGTTAAAGGCCTAGAATTCGTCTTGTGACGCTCTCGGCTGAAGCAATTTAAATTGTGTGTATTTCTTCCTAACTAATTCAGAATTCATTTAATTAATGCTCTGATGCAATTACTTGTTTTCCCCCTTTCCTCTTACACTCTGCAAATTTAAATTTACAACTCATATTCATTTCCTCATTTAGCCTTTATCCTCTGGAGAGTTCTACTTGCTAATCATTGTTTTCATTCATTTTCATAAATTTTGACTCCATAGCCCTGTGTGTTCCTCCCCTTCTTAGCCAACAACTTTATAAAAATCTCCCAAACAAATCAAATCTAGCCGCTAGTTTCCATAGATATATCAAATGACACAAGAGATCCCTCTCTGAGTAGGGCAGGCTAGTGCCTCAGCTCTAAAGCTGGTTGAAACAGTTACCTCTGTCGTTTGTCCATTCAGCCGGACAGAATTTACAGAGTGCTAACAGACGATATCTTCTAGAGAAGCCAAAGAGTCTTGGCATAACAACCATGGATGAAGAATAGACTGAGAGTAATCACCAGAGTGAACGAAGAGTTAGGTGTTTGATCTGGCAGAGGACTGGGAATTATAAATATACGTAGAACATAGAAGGGGTGTGTGCTTCTGTTGAGAGTTATTCATGCGGGTAAAAGCATGTTGTGTGCAGTAGTTGAAGTGCACAGAACATAAATGCATATCTGAGAGAGGAAGAGGAAGCCGAGGTGCGCATGCATAGACAGAGGAGAAGAACAAAAATCTTAAGAAGATGCGACCAGGAAGACACTGATGCAGGTAGAGCAGAGCAGTGTAGCAGAACAATGATGAGACTGGTAAGCCATTGATAAACATTGTATCACTGTAATAACTTTTAGAAAGCAAAGATTTATATTTCAGGGTGGTAGGGAGGTGCTAGGGAGGACTGTTATCCTCAGAGTTTCAAGTGGGTGCTTGAATACAAGGAGTTGTAGCTTCCATCTGGTTGCAGCCAGAAAAACCAGGGTGGTAGGGTGGCACAAGGGAGAACTGTTGTTCTCTATTATGCAGGTTGGTGCCTGTGTGACTAGAAGTTGGTGCTGGAACACTCAGGGAGTTGGTGCTTCCTTCTAGTGGGTACTAGAGAAACTAGAGAGTTGGTGCTCTCAACAAGTTGCAGCTTCTACAGGTCAGTGCCTGTGTGTCTAGAAGTTGGTGCTTCCATCCAGTTGGTGCTGGAACACAAAGGGAGTTTGTGCTTCCTTCTAGTGGGTGCTAGAGAAACCAGAGAGTTGGTGCTCTCAGCAAGTTGCTGCTTGTAAAACAGAGGTTGTAGCCTCAAAGGCAGTTGGTGCTCCTAAGAATGATAATGCACAGAAAATAAAGATTACTTTTCATATCAAGAAGAAGAGGTTTTTTCCCTTTATGGGTTTCCTCAGAAAATATTTGTCTCTATATATTTCATGTGTATGAATGATGTTGAATATTCTATTGCTTACTTCCCTGCATTACTGTTATCATCATTGAGTGTTTTGTAAAGAGTTTAAAATGGGCATAATTGTTTAAGCACAGTAACAACTGATTAACCCCCCCCCCCCTCTCATTTGTCCAAAAAAATATTGAAAACAAGATATGGTGTATTTTTCTCTTGAACCTCAACTCAAGGTTGATCACTTTCTGTCCAACAAAGAAAGTGAAGACTCCAATTTCAGTTCCAAATGTGATTGGGAATATGAAAATGTGGAAGACGAGAACAATGAGAATGATGAAGAGGACATTTTTTTTGAATATTTTATAAATTGATAATAAAAACATGCCTTCCATCATCTATATAATAGAGGTCAACATGGAAGATTTGGTCATTGTGGGAAAATTAGGACACGATGACAGTTCAACTATTTACAAGGGATGTCACAACATTAGCCTTGTAGATGCAATGTATGTGAAACCAAAATGGACACTACATTATACCAAGTATTGATAATGAAAAAGATAACAACAAAACAAAAAAAAAAGGTTGGGGGCACTTGCACACTTATGGTTGGATTGCACAAGAAAATCCTAAAAGATGGAGGAAGACATCTCCGTGTCAAATAATACTCATAAAAGAGTAATAATATTGTATTGATTGATAATAGATTGATTACAAGTGGGGTGGGGATTTAATACTACTCTCATAAAACACATCTCCACTATCATAGTGGTGATTCATCAATGCATCTAAATAACACCTACCCACCAACTAAGTGATTGTTAGGTTATTTACACACTTAGGAGTTAGTTAAGATCAACTTGGTCTAATGTGTTGTTAGGTTAACATGTTTTTATTAGTTTCTTTCTTTAGTATGCATTTGTAATCCCACGATCATGATATGTTCTAGACATAGAGTGATCTGACAATTCATATTCACCTCGATCTTAATGGCTACATTGATCAATTGCTTAACATCTTATTGGTCCATGATCTTTATTTAAAGAGCATGGAGGGTCATTTGTTGATGATCAATTGTGAGAATCTCTCTTGTAAATTTTTTTCTTTTGCATTTATAAATTACCTCAAGTGGCCACATTGTCTAGGGCCGTGGATGTTTCCCCACATTGGGGTTTTACCATGTAAAAAAATGTCTCATTAATAACCTCAACTGACTTAGTTATGAGGCATTAATTAGCAACCTTCCCCCAAAAAAGCTCATGTACAGAATATGTTGTGTATAGGTATACAACATGCCCTCCCTCTTAAATGATCTTTGTCCCTAAAGTTACCTCTAATTATATTACTAATCACTTATTCAATGCTTGCATAAAAAAATAGGCCCGACTTACAAAAATGGTGTTAATTAACAAGTTGGGTCATTTTTTTTTGTAAATAAAAGTAGAACCTTGTATTAATGAAAGTCGTTATCTATACAGAGACAAGTGTTAGCCACCTGTGCCACCACAAGAGGGAAACTGACACATGTGTCTTGTTCAGGTATTGATGTGTCCTTCTGAGTTTTTACACCAAAATTGCAGTTGACAAAAATATACAGACCAAAATTGCAGTTTGTCTGCGTAAACAAAAATATACAGACCCAATGTTGTCGTCTGTGACTTAGGATAGCTATAGGAAGAGCTGCCATGATATAAACTATGTAATTATAATAAGAAAATAAAGCTAGTTCACCGAGGGTCGCTAAATCAATGACTCTGCAACTATATTGGATAGAAAAAAACTGAAACCTAGAAACTTCAATCCCTTGTCGGGCATGGTTGTCCATGTATGTTGTAAGCTGGGGTGAACCGCTGACTGCATGTCGGGCATTTGGCATGTGCAGGAGCGTCTGAGAGTGCATCGAACAGGATGCCCATTCGTTGGCTAAGGACTCGCTGTGAGTGCACCTGGTCCTCCTGCTTCTGTTTGATCTCGAAGAGGATGCTGAGATGCTCCTCCATGAGGCGATTGGCAAAATGTTGTGGTTGATATTCCTCTTTCTTTCCCCCTGCGATGTCGGCCTCCGTGGTAATGTCTTCGATTGTTCCACTTGAATCTCCAATTGCCATCTTAGAGGAATCTCCTCCTCTACCTGACAACTTCCATCTCCATAGTTGGGGTCACCTGGCTTGATGATGGGAGGGGCCAAGAGGTTGGTGGTCAGAGTGGGGCATGCACCCAAGGGTGGTACCTCCTCTTTTACCTTGCCCGGTCTGTGGAGCAGTGGGGGAGATGAGGGGTGATGAGCAGTGGAGGAGGTAGTCTCCAATTTTATCAGAGAAGTTCCATGGAGGGGAGCCAAATTCATTCTCTGGGTGGAGTGTCATGGACTGGCAAAGTGGGCGATGAGTGCCCTTTGAGAGGGCGTGAGCCTGTTGCCTCGAGAGAGGGTGCTACTGTTACAGGCACCCCTCTTGGATTTTTCGTGCTCCCGGGGCATGCTGGGGGGGGAAATGAGGGTGGTGAAGGGGGGAGATAGAGGATGGGAAGAGGTGCAGGGAGTGAAAGAGGGAGATAGAGAAGCCAAGAGGAGAAATGGAGCAGAGGAATTCGGGGAGGATAACTCTGGTGTGGAGAGATAGGTCGTAACGAGAAATAACTTGAGAGTTTATGTGGGAGCCGAAGAACTTGGCAGGGAGGGTGCACCAGGTAGGGAGAAGAAGCAAGTAGGACTCTCGATAAAAGGCCTGAATGCATCTTTTATCGCCATTGGATCGTGAGGTGAACTTTGCATTGACCATTGAAGCTTGAGAAGACCCCTACGTCCTCTTGCTACACCTTGCCTGGCTGGTTCGCTTGCCCAAGTGCCAAGATAGGCACACTACCATAAATCCTCTCATGGTGTGAGCCATGGAGGAATGAATGCGTAGGGGATGTAGATCGGGGTTATTAACTCCTATGACTACTTAATGCCAGCTGTTCGCGTGAGTTCTCCAGGTGGCACCCCATCCGGGTGAGGGAAATCCCTTTGGGCTAGCTCCATGCAATGAGTCCATAGGGGCGAGCTTCTGGAATGCCTTGAATTTGTGAGAGTAATCTGCTGCATGGAGTCTACTCCAGCATTGG
>ML793452.1:253477-305621 GCA_009831015.1 Picea engelmannii | reverse complement strand
TTTTGAGGGTCATCACATGAATTTTTCCCCTTCCCTTTTCCATAATTATTCATCCATCACCTATCTTTAATTAGGGACTTAGGAAATATTCATTGTCCTAGGACTTGTCACATGTATGGCGGTTAATGGTGTTCCCCCTTGGTATTACTTAGGCAAATTCCAAAACTAACCTTTATTGTTATGTTATGTTGAGAGAAATCACTAAGTGTACATCATCTAATGGCTTGCAAATAAGTTGGACCCACCACTTCAAGTGTATGCCTTACATTTGGATCTGTGTACTTCAAGTGACATTGCATTGGGATCCATGATTTTTCCTTGGGATTTGTGTACCTATATTTGGCCATATCTACAAACATTGGGATCCATGTAATTTTTCTTGGGGTATGTGTACTTCATTGGGATACATGTCACTGCATTGGGATTCATGACAATATACAGGGTGATGATAGGGATGTCACATCATCATAGCTGCCACATGGACCACTCTAGGATGATTCCCTTTCCCAGTTGGATGTCTTCACTTTAATGCATGGTTGAATACTCCCTCTTGGATTACATGTGGAAGGTTGTTTGAGGCATTTGAGGAATACGAGGAGGTGGTTACACAGGGTCACAAGTTGTTATAATGATTACAGGGTGATGTGGCATTGACCACTTTATTTTATTTGAGGAGCACCCTCTATTTGAGAATACACACGTGCCATACTGCATTGGATACTCACCATGGACCTCCCACACATGTGGCATGTTGTCATGCACATGGAGGTTGTTACTTCTTTAGATGACCACATCCTTGCTTTTGGGATTTAGTCGGAGGAGCACCCTAGTCTTTGGGCCCATTATTGATCATTTCTTCACTCATGTCTTAGACATTGGCATAGTTGGACACCTTCACTTGCATGCATGCTTGACTACTACCTCTTGGACCACATGTGGGAGGTTTTTTTAGGCATTTGAGGAATCCAAGGAGGTGGTTACATAGGGTTGCAGGTTGTTACAGTGATTACAGGGTGATGTGGGATTGACCACATTATTTTATTTGAGGAGTTCCTTATTTAAAGAGACACATGTGTCATACTACATGGCATACTCACCATGGACCTCCCACACAGGTGGCATGATGCCATGCATACGAAGGTTGTTACTTCTTGAGATGACCAAGTCCTTTCTTTTGGGAGTTAGTTGGAGGAGCACCCTAGTATTTGGGCTCATTGTTGACTATTTCTTCACTCATCGCTTTGAAATTGGATCATTTTAGGGAGGGTACAATTTCCCTAGCCCCTCTAAATCACACACGTGATCCATTTTGTTGCACATTTGACCATTTTTGGTGAGGCACTCATGTATTGGAGGATTATGAGGGTGGTTTATATCAACTTATTGTATTTGGATCATGGTTTTGACTAGGGCTAATGGTTTATGCTCATAGTTGGAGCTAGCACATTATATTTGCACCTTGTATTGAGTAGGCTCCTTATCTATATAACGAGGATGCCTCTCACATTTTCATTTGTTGGATATTATTGAGAAAAAATGCCTACAAAGTTCTTATGCATCTATATTATTCAAAATGTTGTTCTAAGATATTTTTTAAGGGATAGTCAGGATATTTTTTAGGTTTGCTATAGGATAAAGCTACTACAAGGCCCAAAAATGGCATGTTGCTCCACTTGGGAGGGAAATCAAGGTATGTTTTTCTTGCCTTATTCCTTGTGACCATTGATGTTTTGTTTCCATTGCATTGAGGTAGGATGTACTATGGATCTTCCCTCTTGCCTTGGCCAAACTTTGAGATCACCTTGGTAGTACTTGGATAGAGTTCCTAGAGGACCATCCCCCCATCCACTCTTGAAGAAGCCTACTTATCCCTAGCTAATGCTTGAGAGGTAATCCTTCTTGGTGCCCTCAACATTGTCTCATCTTTAAACAAGACCTCACCTAGAATTATGTAGGGACCCTATAGCCCTTTTTAGGCACTAGTATATTGATTTCTTCAACCAAAAAACCCAAAAACACATCTTCCCCTTTCCTTTTTTTGTTTGATTTCTACAATCTAAGGTTAAAATTGATTGATCTTTTTCACTAAGTTTCTAGATCTAAATATTCTCATTGCTAAATCTTATATCACTTATATCTTTCTTGTGTTAAATAGTCTTTCATGTTATATCTTCAAGTTGGCATGAGAAAGGGTTTTGATATTGCTTAAATTTGCAAATCTTTGGATCTAACCCTAAATAACAGGGTAAATCCAAATTGTTTTGAATTCCATTGTTCTTGGGTTATTTGAATTCATTCTTGTAAACATGTGATAATTATTATTCTTTCTCCTTTACAAGGGTTTATATGCCAACGTTGAGGCAATTTTGTGATACTCATGGTTGGTAAAGGTGAATCAATTCTAAAACAAAAGGAACGATCCCACCATTAAATGAAACGTTTTTCACTTTGAAGCTTGACATCTAGGGTAACCGTGTTTTGGGCGTTGGTGCCTTTACTTATTTTGAGCATTATCGATATATTTATTGGGCACTAGTTCTATCAGTGTTTAATGGCACAGTCTTCGTGATCACGGGCCTGCGACACATTTTCTTTAAATATTGATTTATCTCCTCGATACTTAAGTGTTGAGTATATGTTCTCCTTTGATTTACATCTCACTTCTTGGATCACTTTCTAATGGTTGTAATGATACTCTTGTCACACTTTTTCATGGTGATAGTCTACTCTAGTATAGTATACAGTGGTAAATGTGCTTGGAATTATTCATGTTAAATCATTGTTTACTAGGTTACAATATGATTTAACCATACAATGGCATAGTGCATTTGAAAAGTGGTATCTTTACTATGTTTTTTGAGTAGTGTTGGTACATGGATCAATAATTTTTGCATGATAAAATCTCAGACTTTAAGCACCTATCTGATCACTATTTATTGGCTAAGGTAACTTAATAATATTCGTTGTTGAATGATACAAGTTTGTTGTCCTTGCTACTCTTTGATAAAAGTAGTGTACATGGTGTTTCTTTGGTTTGGCATTACAAACACATAATATCCTTGTTATTCTAAACAAATTTAATATATTAAGTGGCTTATGATCTTTTAATTATGGATGGTGTAAGGTCTCCCACGACACCCATGGAGTGTGTGTGCTCCTTGGGCAGATTTGGCAACATAATAGACGAAGAGCATAAGGAAGAAGCAATCGGTTGGGTGAACGAAGAGGTTTGGGTCTGAGAAGGAGCACCTTGGGGTACGATAGTGACATGTGATCCAAAGGGGGCATACACCTTACTTGACTTAGAATGATTGATAGAGACTTGGATTTCATTTGGGAAAGGGTGGGGCAACTTGGGAGCATGCCCAAGGAGTGGACCTGTCTGGCCTTGGAAACATGGACGCATTGGAGAGGTTGGATGACCCCATCGACACACCCACAAGGAGTCA
Organism: Picea engelmannii; assembly: GCA_009831015.1. NCBI lineage: Eukaryota > Viridiplantae > Streptophyta > Pinopsida > Pinales > Pinaceae > Picea > Picea engelmannii. The sequence continues at coordinate 302,172 of ML793452.1, read as the reverse complement.
TGATGATCGGAAAATGAGAATGCACAAGGAAAGGGAATGCACCCAAGGATGGGGTGCATCAGTCCAAGAGACATATCAATTGATAGGCGCGCGAGCTTGGATGGGTGCACCAGGTCCATAGAGGGGGCACGATGAGTTGTTTGACTGTGGGTTCGCGAAGGAGTGTGACACACCCAAGAGACACGATGTTTCACATAAGTGACCCTTGGAGTTCCTATAAGAGAAAGGGTGGACAACCAAAGGAAGGCATATAAGCATTTTGGAAAGAGATTTGGAGAACAAGTTTGAGGAAAGTCTGAGGCAACAAACTGAGGAAAAGTTTCTAATATGGAAGATAAGTAGCCAAGAGTGGGACACTTTGGGAGTTTTTGGGTAAGTATGGAAATGCAGGTTTGTGGAGGCTTGTGTGAGGTAGAACTGAAATATGTGTTATCTTGGTGAAAGTATGTGAAAACAAAAGGAAAACATGTATGCGGTTGCGGGCACGTTTGAGGTGCACTATAGGAGGTTGCAAAGATGGTTGCGACAAAGAGTATCGGTGTGAAAAATATATTTTTGAGTGTCTTGGTGAGGTGAGGCAAGTTGTAGGACTCCACCGAATTTGTAAACCAAGCTGGTAGTGCTCATATTGTGATTGTTTCACAATAAAAAAGACTTAGTCGAGTGTTAAACATGGTTTATTCACTATTTTTGTGTTTGTATTCGTTTGTTCTGCATTTGTTCTCTTGGTTTCTCATGTTCATGGAATGTATGCTTATATAATACTAACTGTTAAATTGCTAAAAATTGTATAAGTATACAAGAGTTGCACTAGAGTAGGAGTGTGACTCATCGATAGCCTATAATGGAGTATGGGTATGCTCTAGGTGAAGAGGCGTAGTCTAGACAAAGTATTCTTGGTGTGTCGAGCAACCAAGTAAGAACCATCACGGTGGCACATGCCCTTAAGAGGTGAATGATCACAAGATCTGATCAGGCGTCCTATGGGGTCGTGATAGGTGGTATTAGAGCATATTTGGCTCTTCACCACTACTACAGGAGGAATAGTAGTGGGGGGATGGGAAAACTTATTGGAAAAAAAAATTGGGCACATGTGAGGGTTCGTTTAGGTGGAATGGCTCATCACAGAGGAAAATTGAGTGCACACTTGGTGGGTTGTGACAGAGGTGAAGGGATGAGTTGCAGAAGAAGCCATGACTTGTGAAGAGACCTGTGAAAGCCCTTGATCAACCCAAGTGCAGAGTTATGGGGGTGAATTGAGCACTCGGGAAAAGAAAATGAATGCAGGATTGTTGTAGAACTTGTCCCAGACTTGATCCTAGAAGTAAACACAGAGTTGATCGCAAAATTTTGGAGAATTCTTGACATGAACTCTTGGGTTTATTGGATGAACCCTTCACAAGTAAAGTGAAGATACTTGGAGGGTCATCCATGGCTGGGTCACATGCATATGGAAGTTACACTAAGAGGGAGCCCAAGACCAAAAGAATGAAGGATCGACTCGTTATCTTGGAGAGGACTGTCGACCAGATGATGAACGCAATGTGCCAGCATGGTGAGAAGGTTGAATGGATGGAGGATGAGATGGAAAATATGAAGCATGGGTTTAATAAATTCGTTTGAGAGTGTCAGGAAATGACATACATTATGACCGACACCTTGACCAAGGACATTCATGATATACTCAAGGCAACGAATGATGCACTTGCCACAATCACGTAGACATTGAAGGACCAAGGTGACACCATCACATTGTTGAAACAAGATTTGGTCGATAGAAAAATCTCTGCTATTATGTCGATGAGGATCAAGATAAAGGAACCTGAGCCATAAGACAGTACTCACAATGCTAAGTTGTTGGGCAAATTTTGTTGGGACATTGAGCAATAATTGGAGGAATTGAACGTAAGTTTGGATGAAGCCAAGGTGAACTTTGCAGTGATATTCTTGAAAGGAATCACAAAGATTTAGTGGAGGAACTGACTGGAAGAATTAGCAGATGGGAGAATCATTGAGAAGATCGAAAACTGGGTAGAGATGAAGGCATCCTTGAAGGCATAGTTTGGTCCGAGGAACTAAGCACACATCACAAGGAATCAATTGTTGGATATCAAGCATCTCGGTAAGATCCAATTCTACATCAATGAATTCATGGGGCTCATGTTGGAGATCAAGGACATGTCGGAAGAAGATAGACTTTTCCAATTCATGAATGGTCTTCAACTGTGGGTGTAGAGTGAGATGCAATGACAGAATGTACAAACTCTTGCAACAACAATCACTGCAACAGACAAATTGTTGGACTTTTGATGTGAACGCAAAACAAGTCATAGGAACAGTGAGGACACCCAAGGTGAGAAGTAGAAGCAAGGGAAGGGGAAGAGGAAGGAAAAGGAAAGATGAATAAGTCGAAGGGCAGTGAAGACAATGTCAAGCAAACATATGTAGCGAAAGAGAAGAACCTGATTTCATGTTGGATTTGTGCCAAGGAGCATTGTGCGAAGAATTGTCCCTTGAAACAAAAGTTGAATGCTTTGGAGAAGGCATACAACCCATCTATTGGAGTCTTGTAGGTATTGAAGGATATCATGGAGGGTGAATCCATAAAGATCCAAGAGCAAGACAAGACAAAACTTTGCTATGTGCATGCTGAACTAAATAGGAAGTCAGTGATATCCATGGTGTACAGTGGGGCAAGTCATAACTTCTTGAGGGAAGACATGGTGTGGAGGCTTGGGTTGCAGCCTGAACCAATGTAGAAAACCTTCAAGACAGTCAATGAAGGTGAAGAGAGGGTAATTGGTGTGGTAAAGGACATCTCATTGAAGCTTGGTGACTGGTGTGGAAACATGAGTTTCACTATTGTTCCTGTGGACGATTTTGAAGTTGAGTTGGGACAATATTTCACGAGGAAGGAAAAGGAAACACCTATTCCTCACATGAACAATTTGGCCATTTTATTGGGACAGATTCCATGTTTGGTTGCTACCATAAGGAGGAAGGAAGGAGGCACGCACATGTCTTCCTTGTAGATGATTTTTGTGGAAAACCAAAGCAAGTAACCTTGTGGAGAGAAACTTGGACAATGTGGGGCGATGGTTGGATAGTATAACATAGAGAACATAGGGAAGCTCATGTTAGTAGAAAAAAGGCTTTTCAATTTTGAAGAGATAGTGAGATATTTGTCTAAGACAGTGGATGGCTTGGTTTATTAATGTTTGAAATTTGTTGAGTGGCAATGAAGATCAAAGGAAGTCACATATATGAGGATGTCGAAGTAGTTCGTTGAACAATATCATAGACCATATGTTGGTCAAGAGTGTAATGTCCCCCTCTCCTTGAAAAGGGTCAAGGAGGACTTAGTATTCTAGTCACCCCTCTAGACTATAGTCCAATGAAAAAGGGGTAGGAGGCAATTAAGAAGTCACTAGGTGAATCAACTTTATTTTATTAAAGTGACTTGGGAAAAGAAGGATTAATGAATTAAAGGGAAATTAGAACAGGAAAATTAGAAGGAGTCATAAAGTAACTCAATGAATAATTAGAAGATGGAGGTATAAAGGAAAGAGGAGGGCACCTCACTCCTCATTCATGATTTTCTTCTATTGAGATCTCCTGAGCTATGCAACTTACATTTTGAGGGTTTTTAGTCAAGAAACCCTAGGAACCAACAAGGAGGTGAAATATCCCTTTGTTCTTGGTCCAATCTTGTTCAAGGAGGTGAAATATTCCTCCCTCACCATTATACTCAGTCCAGATCCATTTCATGAAAGATTTATGCAAGCATGGCACATTTGAAAGGCTTTTCCAGCAGGTTGGGCACACTAGTTGAAGGAGAAGTTTTGATTTTCTCTATGGAGGTCATATATTTAGGGAAATTGAATGCAAGAGTGATTTTCATCCCCATAGTGCCCTTTTCCATTAGTTGTTGGAGGTTTTCCACTTGCATATCTATTTTATTCTTTAGGAGGGAGAATCCATTGAAGGAGAGCACACCAATCCTCTAGGGGGGGAGTGAGTTGGAGGGTTTAATCAGGGAGTTTGGTCCCAAACTTGCTCCATAAGTTAGCTATAGTTCCCAATATACATTTTGAAAATATTTTCATGGGTTTTGGAGGTCATCTTTAGGGATGCCGAATTCTTTATCTTTTCTAGTTAGTGAGGGGAGGACCAGGTCCAGATTTGAATATTATTGCTCATCAGGGAGATAAATTGATATTGTATTTTCCTTCAGTCATTTGTGAGGGATCTTGGAGACCTGTTTTCTCTATATCTTGGTATCAGGAGGGATCATGCATATTTTGTTTATCCATCTTATTCTATTGTACCATATTTGCAGATCTACTAGCTTATTATAATAAATAAAGGTCAGATATGAAGCTTTACTGAAGTATTTTTGTTTGTATCCCTTATATATTGTTATATACTTCTTTGTTGTCTTTTAAATGCTACAAAAACTTTGCATAAAACACTCAAATCACAACATCCATAAGTAAACCCTGGAAAAACAAATAAACAAGTTCATAAATTCAAAAAGTTCCCTGGTGAATTTGCTTGGGAACATTATAGTGGTATCAGAGCCAACTCCTACGCCAGCCTGTGATTGTTTCTAATTCCAAAGAGAAGAGGTTGCAGGGGACAACGACTTACATGTAATTATGAAGAAGAAAATCAAAAGGTCAGTATGGGAGAGACTCATGAATCAAAGGAAGCATTTTTGGCAGAAAGGGTCTTTGAAACTCTAGAGAACAACCAGAGCATACTACAACAACAATTGTGTGAAATGCAGGGCCATTTATCCAAAGGAAAAGAAGATCTAAAAATATATTTGATGGAATTATCTAAAGGAAATGATAGAATGATATCCCTTTTAGAGGAGCAGGCCAGGACTCAGCGGGCTGTTTGCCAATATTTGATGGAGTAAAAACATGGCAAGGACGCACCGACATTTGGAGGAAACAATGGGGCTAGTGGTTCTCAAGGGGGAAATGGAAATGTAAATGGAAATCAAGAGGAATCCATACACATGGGCCATACATGAAGCATACCCTCTCATTCTTAGGTAGCCGACAGAGCCACTCCTAGACCATACTTCCCTACTTTCAGGACATCTCAGCGAAGGGACTATAATCCCTTGAGTCAGGAGACTATGGAGGATGAATGGGAGACAATGGAGAGGGAATATAACAATATGAGTGAAGGCTTCAAGAGACAAGTCTCCTTACTTGATTTCTACCATCTCAAACTCAAAAATAAGTCCAAGGAACATCACTGGGGAGATAATGAGCTAGGGAGCAAGGTAAGTAGGATGGAGATTCCTACCTTTGATGGAACCAATCAGATTTAGGCTACAACTTGGGTATAGAATATATATGTGTATTTATAGTTGAATTCCATGGAAGAAGGGAACACCATCAAGTATGAAACCTTGCATTTGATGGGAAAGGCCCATGATTGGTGGTTCCATGGGATAACTACCTTGGGGCATGGGCATGTTACCTCCTACAAGAACTTCACTTAGAGACTCATTGATAGATTTGATAGGGAGGATCTTGAGCTTCATTTCAGAGAGCTCACGTAGCTTAGGAAAATAGGGTCTACAAAATATTTTAATGAAGAATTTCAAAGTGTGGTAGTTAAGGTCCCATATATGCCAGATTCTTGATTATTGATGATGTATACAGAGGCACTAAATGAGCCTTTGTGTGGGTGGGTTAAGGCTTTCAATCCTACAACCCTACAGGATTCCATTGACCACACTAGGGACTTGACTGGAGCAACTAGTAAAAATAGATTCACTCCTAAACCTCCATCCATTACTAAACCCACAAGTCCCAGGCCATTTGAAAAAGGGAAGGGGCCACTGGATGAGGCTACAAGGAGGGAATTGAGAATGAATCAAATATGTTTCACATGCAAAGAATCATGGTAGCCATGGCATAAGTTTTGGAGTAAAGAGAAGATCCATTATATAGAGGTCATGTCTGATAGTGAGAATGAGTCTGATGAAGAGGAGAGTGGAGTTATCCACAACATGCAGTTAATCCACATAGAGACAAAACAAGCCTTGCATGCACATAAAGAGGAAGTTCCCTCACCCCATGAGGAAGGCCTTAAGAAGGTCACGATTGCATCTATGAGCAGAATTCCTAATTCAACACTTTTAGAATGAAAGGGGTTGTATAGGGGAAACATGCTACCATGTTGATTGATGGAGGAGCCTCTCACAACTTCATTGATTCTTCTATGGTGGAGAGGAGACACATTCCTACAATATATTTTGAAGGGTTTCTAGTAGAGCTAGTAGGAGGGCGCACAATGGATTGTGAAAAATATATCCCACATATGAGTTTGAATTTGGCCAGGTATAATTTGACACAAGATTTTATGTGGTGGACATTCTGGATGCCAATATTATATTAGGGGTACAGTGGCTTAGCACCTTGGGACCCATCACCACCAATTATAAAACCATGGAGATGTGTTTCACTACAGATGAAGGAAGGAGAGTCATGCTCAAAGGAGTGATAGGGGGGTCACCTAGAATTGTGATTGCCAAGAAAATGCATGCCATATTTAGACGTGCAAAGGTGGCCTACGCAACTGAATGCTTTGTTATGGAGACAGGGGAAGGGGGATTCATACAATACTGATCCAGATTATTTTTGAAACAAAATGAAAGCATAGATATTACAATGAAATACTCGTGAAAATTTCTAGAAATAGAGAAATACATCAATACTTGATTTCTATTAATGAAAGAATTGTAAAGAGACTGTAAAAATACAGAGTGCAAGACTCGCTAGAATGGTGACAACTTTATCTCTGAGAAGAGATGTGACGGATATGATCATTCCCAAGAAGATGATTACAATGAGGCTCTGAAGGCCTTTTTATGATAAACATGAATGCCAAAACCCTAGACATCCAAAAACCTAACCCTAGGAGATGAAATGCCAAAAGTCACATGGGCCTTGTTTGAGTAAGTTAGTACATTAACTTCCCGGGGTCATAATGTTTTCATACGATCTCCATTTTAGGAATGTGATAGCCTGTTGGAAATATATTTTCGAGAACTACACATTATGCTATGAAACTCTGACTCTGTCTATAGTTTGACTATGGTGAGCCAAAAAAACACTGTTTAGGGCCCCAAAATGGCCCTAGAAGTACAACGAGATGTGATGACATGAAAACATACAAAATAAGCAAGTTGGATTAGGTGGGAGGCCACCAGTATCCACTTGGAAGATGTGTATGGATTCAGACATCCCCGAAAGTGTAGAACCCACAATTACAAAGAAGTACAGAAGAACGTGTTGCACTAAAAACTAAAAAGAGGATTCAGTTGGAATAGGTGGGTGGGCACCAATATCCACCTGGATCAATCCTCCCCCCTGAGGAAGCAATGGTATCCATTGTGTTAAGTGGCCAGGGAAGAGGGGGAATCATTTTCTGAATCTGATGCTTGGTGAGCCATGTGCCTTGTTGGAGAAGTTGTTCTTCTTGGCTTGTGGAATACTATCACAAACTTGTTGCTGGAGGGGTTGAATCTGATCCACCAACCTATTGTCTCTAAGTTGGATGGGGCATTGTGTAGGAACCATTGTAGGTGATGAAACAATTTCTTTTGTCTCTTCGACAATCTATTTTTGATGGATAGAAGGTGTTGAGGCTGCAGTGGTTGTAGTGGTATTTTGTGCATCCTTTGAACAAACTGTGAAGAGGATGAATTTTGCAGTATGAGAGATTACCTTGCAGTGTTTTTTTGGTGGAGCAATACTCAGAACTACCTCTGGTATCCTGTAGAGCTGACCTCCCAGAGTAATAATGACACTACGAGGTCTAGACTCATAGACAACATGACGTTTCCACATATATGGTTGGCCCAAAACAAAATCAAAGACATCAAGAGGGGAAATATCACACACAACCTCATCCTTGAAGGGATGGATGCCATAGGACATGCGACACTGCTGACTGATGCGAATGTCTCATCCCTGGTGAAGCCACCCGATGTTGTATGGTTGTATGTGTGGTGTTGTCGACAAACCCAACTGTTTGATGACCTTAGCTGAGATGATTTTCTTTTGGCTATCACTATCAACAATGAAATGCAATGGAGTCCCCTTCACCCACATCTGTGAATGGAAGAGGATGTCCCCCTCTTCAGGATCTACTAGTTCTAGGTTAATTTTTGTGGTCGTGACAGTAGTAGTGCGGTCTACGTCGATGATCTGTTTTCTTTCAATATTTTCTATATCGGATTCCGAATCAGGGTTCGGCTCCGTGTCTTTGACCTCAACCACCAATGACTGTTTCAAGCGAAATTCATCGGTGTTGTGCTAGGGGATTTTGTGGAAGTCACACCACTTCCCAGTGTCATTCTTCGTCTTTAATTTATCCTTTTTGTTCTGTGTCTTGGAATGTTTGTATAGAGGCTATTGGTTAGGGCCGTCTTTACCATGCTTTGGTTGTTGAAGATTTGCAGACCCAAATTCTCATTTGTTCTGGTGCCTAAATTTCTTCTTGATTTTGACAACATATCGATAGGTGAATCCCAATGATAAGATGTTTATGAAATTCATTTTGGTTTGGATGTACCTATGTAGATCCCCATGGTATTTCAGAACTAGATGCTGCTCAGAGTCTTTGATACCCAACTTGGTGTGCAAGGTATGGAAAGTATTTGTGAATTTCGACACTGTTTGTCTCTTCTCTTACCGTAGTGTGGTCCATATCATATATGGGTCTTCAAAGTTATCAACATGATAGTACTGTTCTTTGACCACATCCACAAAAAATTCCCAAGTGGGCTCGACCCCATATATTCTAGATTCCTCTGTGGAAATTTTCTCCTAGTAAGTTTCCCACCAATGTTTGACATGGGGGAGAGCCTTGAGGAGTGCGAAGGTGATCTTTTCACTGTCAATTTTTTTTTGAACAGAGAAATAACCTTCTAATAGATTTATCTATTTTTCTAGGGCATCTGCATCTATCTGACCTTAAAATATGGGAATATCAAAATCAAATTTTTCCTTGAAGGGAGAGGTTCCTCCAAAATGGCCACTCAATGAAGATGTGCTTGTTGCTATCAACAGATGTTGAAGGATGTGTGAAAAATTCTCCATCATTTGATCCCTCTGTCGCGTGAGATCTTTCTCAAGCAACAAGTTAATAGAATATTCTGCTCCACCGTTTTTATTTTTTTCCACCATTGAGGGTTTCTTGGGCATGTGAGAGTGATTGTCCTCAAGAGAGACAAACTCGAGACCCAACTGGCTATGCTTGGACCTCATTGGGGACATGCACTGGAAAACGATCAAGAGAAGCCTGCTCTGATACCGCTGATCCAGATTATTTTTGGAACAAAATGAAAGCAGAGATATTAGAATGAAAACTCATAAAAATTTCCAGAAACAAAGAAATACAACAATACTCGATTTCTATTAATTAAAGAATTGTAAAGAGACTGCAAAAATACAGAGTTCAAGACTCACTAGAATGGTGGCAACTTTATCTCTAAGAAGAGATGTGATGACTACGCTCATTCATAAGAAGATGATTACAATGAGCTTCTGAAGGCATTTTTATGATAAAAATTAATTCCAAAACCCTAGACATCCAAAAACCTAACCCTAGGATATGAAATGCCAAAATTCATGTGGGCCCCGTTTGGGTAAGTTAGTACATTAACTTCCCAGGGTCGTAACTTTTGCATACGATCTCTGTTTTAGGTGCGTGATAGCCCGTTGGAAAGGTATTTTCGAGAACTACAAATTACACCATCAAAATTTGACTCCGTCTATAGTTTGATTATAAAAACATTGTTTAGGGCCCCAAAATAACCCTGGAAGTACAACAATATGTACTGACACGAAATGATACAAAATAATCCAGTTGGATTAGGTGGGGGCCACAAATATCCACCTGGAAGATGTGTAGGGCTTCAGACAGCCCTGAAAGTGTAGAACCCACAATTACAAAGAAGTACAGAAGAACATGCAGCACTAAAAACTGAAAAGAGGAGCTAGTTTGAGCAGGTGGGTGGCCACCAATATCCACCTGGATCAAATAACCCCCAGACATGCAACAAATATTTCATATGCATAAAAAGGTTTTTTAGCTGATTCCTCTAGGTCAACCACCATAAAGGAGGATTGAACATATTATTGAATTAGAAGAAGGGGACAAACCTATCATTACTACACCTTACAGACATCCAAAGAAGCATAAATATGAAATAGAAAGTGCCATCAAAGAACTATTAGACATGGGTCACATTAGACCAAGTTGAAGCCCATTTGCATCTTTAGTTGTGTTGGTTAAAAAGAAGGATGGGATTATGCAGATGTGCATAGATTACAAAGCCCTAAATAAGAGAACAATCAAGAACATGTATCCTATACCTCATATTGATGAATTGTTGGATGAGCTACAAGATGCAATATATTTCAAAAATATTTACTTGCGCTCTAGGTATCATCATATTAGGATGAGGGATCAGGACATACCTAAAACAACCTTCATATGTCACTTTGGACATTATGAGTTCCTTGTGATGCCCTTTTGCCTAACAAATGCACCTTCCACTTTTCACTCATGCACGAATCATGTTTTTAATAAGCAGTTGAGAAAGTATTTTCTTGTCTTCTTTGATGATTTACTAATTTACAACAAAACTTGGGAGGATCACCTTAAACATGTAGACAAAATATTGAGCATCATGGAACAATAATGTTTATATGCAAAATAATCAAAATGTGAGAATGGTATGACATAGGTCCTTTACTTGGGACATATTATTGGAGCAAAAGGGGTATAGGATTATCAGAAGAAGGTTTAGGTAATCATTGATTGGCCCATTCCCAAAACACTTACAAAACTAAAATTTATTTTGGGCATTTGCAGCTACTACATGAATTTTGTCAAGGGGTTCTCCCAACTATGAACACCATTGACAGATTTGACCAAAAAATGGGCCTTTTCATGGGGCCAAGAGGCTCAATCTACATTTGAAAAAATGAAAAGGGTTATGAGCACTTGCCGTGTACTCTCTCTACCTGATTTTTCTCAGCCTTTTATATTGGAGTGTGATGCATATTATGAAGGTGTTGGGGCCATTCTCATGCAAAATATGCATTCTATTGCATATGAGAGTCGCACATTGAGGGGTCCTGGGCTTCTTTACACTATCTATGACAAGGATATTCTTGCCATAATGCATGCTTTGGCCAAGTTCAGACAATACTCTAGTGGGAGAAAAATTTGTGGTGAGAATTGATCACAATAGCCTCAAGTACTTTCTTGCACAAAAGGATCTTAATGAGAGGCAACAAAAATGTGTGAGAAAAATCCAAGCATACAACTTTGACATAGAGTATGTTAAGGGGAAGAATTATGTAGTAGAAGATACCTTATCTGGAAGGCCCTCCACATACTCAATGACTGAGATCTCATTTGATTGGAAGTCCCATTTATTGGTAGAGTGCTCAAAAAAGAAACTTGCATGTGAGCTGATGGGTGAACAGATACAAGATGGCAGGTACACGGTTATTTATGACATTCTATACTACAAGGGGTGGATTTAGTTGGTTCCAGAATCATCCTTCAAGAGAAAGGTGCTTCAAGCATTCCATGATTCACCTATAGTAGGGCTCCAAGGGTTTCTTAATATACATAAACATATAAGAGAGAGGTTTTCCTGGAAGGGCCTCAAAGGGGAATTTATGCTCCACATTAGGGAGTGTACTACTTGCCAACATAATAAGGATGAACACAACCACCCTGCAGGTGTAATACAACCTCTCCCTATCCCAGAGCGTAAGCGAGAAAGTATATCCATGGAGTTCATTACAGGGCTTCCCAAATCACAAGGAAAAGATTGTATATTTGTGGTAGTGGACAGTTTAACTAAGTTCACTTAATTCTATGCCATCACCATGGATTATAGTGCATATCAGGTAGTTGAATTGTTCTTCATGGAGGTCTCCAGGTTGCATGGACTACCCAATACCATTGTGAGAGATAGGGACATCACGTTTATGAGAATATTTTGGCAGGAATTGTTTAGATTGGTGGGAACTGAGTTGACTCCTAGCACCAACTACCATCCAAAAATAGATGGGAAAACAAAAATAGTAAACAAGTGGGTAGAAGGTTATCTTAGAAATTATGTAGCATGGAAACATAAAGAATGGTTCAAATGGATCTATTTAGGGGAATATTGCTACAACACCACCCACCACTTACCCATTGGTATGTATCCATTGAAGGCCTTGTACAACTATGAACCCGTTAATTTTGTTGAGATTATGTTTGGAGATAGCAGGAATCCCATGGAAAAATAATGGATACAATAAATTCAAGACATATTGAAAGAAAGCAAGGACAACTTACACAGGGCACAAAATCAACAAAAAATGTATGCAGACAGAAATAGGGTGGAGCGAACCTTTGAGGTTGGTGACTTGGTCTATTTAAGGCTACAACCGTACAAACAAGCATCTATTAAGAAGAATGGGGTTGAGAAACTTAAACCACGTTTCTATGGACCCTATGTAGTACAAGGAAGAATTGGGGAAGTTGCACATGAACTTAAGTTACCACTGGAAATCAAAATCCACAATGTTTTCCATGTATCTTTCCTAAAAAGGGCCTTGGAGAAACATGCCATAGCTAATAAAGAGCTACCCATGATTTATGAGGAGGGACATTTGAATTTGATACCAGAAGAGGTGTTGGAAGTGAGAGAAAAACATTTGAGAAACAAACAAGTTAAGGAATATTTGGTTAAATGGAAATACTTTCCTATAGAACTACTTGGGAGAATGAACAAGTCTTACAACAAACATGTGAAAATTTCTTGTGGGCATGCAGTTCTTAGGAGGGAATACTGTAATGTCCCCCTCTCCTTGAAAAGGATCAAGGATGACTTAGTAGTCTAGTCACCCCTCTAGACTATAGTCCAATGAAAAAGGGGTAGGAGGCACTTAAGAAGTCACTAGGTGATTCAACTTTATTTTATTAAAGTGACTTTGGAAAAGAAGGATTAATGAATTAAAGGAAAATTAGAAGAAAAACATTAGAATGAGTCATAAAGTAACTCAATGAAGAATTAGAATATGGAGGTATAAAGGAAAGAGGAGGGCACCTCACTCCTCATTCATTATTTTCTTCTATCGATATCTCTTGAGCTATGCAACTTACATTTTGAGGGTTTTGAGTCAAGAAACCCTAGATACCAACAAGAAGGTGAAATATCCCTATGTTCCTGGTCCAAGCTTGGTCAAGGAGGTAAAATATTCCTCCCTCACTATTCTACTCAATCCACATCCATTTTATGAGATATTTGTGCAAGCAGGGCACATTTGAAAGGATTTTCCAACAAGTTGGGCGCACTAGTTGAAGGAGAAGTATTCAATTTTCTTTGTGGAGGTCAGATCTTTAGGGAAATTCAATGTAGGATTGATTTCCATCCCCATAGCGCCATTTTCCATAAGTTGTTGGAGGTTTTGCACTTGCATATCTATTTTATTCTCCAGGAGGGTGAATCCGTTGAAGGAGGATGCACCAGTGCTCTAGGGGTAAGTAAGTTGGAGGGTTTAATCAGGGAGATTTATCCCAAACTTGCTCCATAAGTTATCTACAGTTCCCAATCTACATTTTGACAGTATTTTCATGGGTTTTGGAGGTCATCTTCAGGGAGGCTGAAATATTTATCTTTTTCATCTAGTGAGGGCCGCACCAGGTCCAAATCTGAAGACTATTTCTCATAAGGGAAAGAAATTGATCTTGTATTTGCCTTCAGTCATTTGTGAGGGATCTTGGAGACCTGTTTTCTCTATATCTTGGTATCATGAGGGCACATGCATATTTGGTTTCTCCATCTTATTCTATTGTACCAGATTGTAGATCTACCAACTTATTATAATAAATAAAGATCATATCTGAAGCTTTACTGAAGTATTTTTGTTTGTATCCCTTATATCTTGTTATCTACTTCTTTTTTTTCCTATAAATGCTACAAAAACGTTGCATAAAACACTCAAATCACAACATCCAGAAGTAAACCCTGCAAAAACAAATAAACAAGTTAGAAAATTCAAAAAGTTCCCTAGAGAATCTACTTGGGAACATTACAAAGAGGACGTGAGGGAGACATAACAACCTTGGTGGAAGAGAACCAAGGAAGAGGTTTATTCCTCCTCCAACTAACTTGGACATGGTGATTGGCCGTATGACCCTGAGCTAGAATGAGTCATGGAGGAGTGCGAATGAAAAATCAATTTGAGTCTACCTTTGCTTATGTACATAAAACAGAAGTATGGTGACACTTCATTGATCACATTTGGATAGATTGGAGATGAGGGAGATGGCCCAACCATCTATCCCCCTTCTCCTTTAAACTAGATTGTGGCACACTGGCTCATTGTATTAGTGGGAGGAAGTGAGGCCAATGGGGTGCCTCGAGGAGGTGACTTGGTGAAAATTATTGAGAGCACAATGGGTGACTTGACAGATTGGAGGAAACAAAGAGTTTCAAATGTGACAAGTTTGTAGATAGAAAAGGATGTTTGAATGTGAAGATGTCAGTGATTGATACAGAGGCACGAGGAATGGACTAGATACCCAATCAACCGAAGTCACAAGGGAATCCAATGCATGGAAGCATGGGAAGATCGACCGAATTATGGAAGCAAAAACAAGTCATAGAGCAATGACACTTCCTAGACCCATGTAACTTCCTAAGGGGAGTTTTCATTGATGACAAGAATTGAGGAAACAATAGTCGTTGAGTGCTGACGAGATATGAAAATGTGGCAAAGATGCCGATGAAATCAATAGATGTTTCTAGGGATGAAAACAACTTGGAGTGGGGGAGGATGTAAGGTCTCCCACAACACCCACCAAGAGCGTGCACTCCTTGGGCAGAGTCAACGATGGAATAGATGAAGAGCACAAAGAAGACTCAATCGATTGGGCGAACAAAGAGATTTGGGTGTGATCATGAGCACCTTGGGGATCAATGCTGATGTGTTAGCCTAATCAGGAACACACCTTAATTTCCTTAGAATGATTAAAAGAGGCTTGGGTTGCATTTGGGAAAGGGAGGGGAAACTTGGGAGCATGCACAAGGAGTGGACTTGTTTTCCCTCAACAACATGGGCACACTAGAGAGATTGGACGACCCCATCGACACACCCACGAGGAGTCATGATGATTGACATGAGAGAACACACAAGGTAAGGGGTGCACAACCAAGGATGGGGTCCTTTAGTCCAAGAGACATATCGGTTGATGGACGTGTAAGATTTGATGGGCGCACTAAGTCCACGGAGGGGGCGCAACAAGTTGTTTGAGTGTGGGTTCGTGAAGGGGTGCGACACAGCCTAAATACATGATGTTTGGCACAAGTGACCCTTGGAGTTCCTATAAGAGAAAGGGAGAATACACAAAGGAAGGCATAAAAGCACATGGGAAAGAGATTTGGATAACAAGTTTGAAGCAAGTCTAAGGCAATGAGTTGAGGCAGAGTTGACAAGATGGAAGACAAGTAGCAAAGAGTGGGACACTTTGGGAGATTTTGGGGAAGTCTAGAATTGTAGGTTTGTTGGAGGCATGTGTGAGGCAGAGTCAAAATCCACGTTAGCTTGGTGAAATTATGTGGAAATGAAAGGAAAACAAGTCTACAATTATGGGCACGTCTAAGGTGCACTGTAGGAGGCTGTGGAGACAATTGCGACAAAGAGTATTGGTGTGACATATTTTTTATTAGTTTCTTGGTGAGGTGAGGTGAGTCGTGTGACTCAGCTTAATTTGTAAAATGAGACGATAGTGCTCATATTGTAACTGTTGTAAATTCTAACCTTTTACAATATCTACTGCAAACTGATATTCAGAAAAGAACAGAAAAGATGCAATGGCAAATACAAACATTACACAGAGATTTTTCACCTGGAAACCCAAACCGGGAAAACCAGCATATATTATATTCATACAATTGTGTTACATTGTTTACAATACAATATACATATAGGAGCCAGCGGCATCCAAAACCCTAACCCAATGACCTGGATTAGTCCAAAACCCTAATTCCTTAACCGGAAATAGAAAACCATCGGCAAAAACCATGTGCCGAAAACCACCTAATATCATGTGGTCCCGGAAATATGTCGGCCCAAAAAAAAATTTTCGGGGGCGCTGCCCCTGAACCCCCGCGCGGGGGGCTCTGCCCCCCTGCACCCCCCGAGGGGGGGCCTAGCGGCCCCCCCTCTTACCCCCCTGCGCGCCCGGCGCAGGCGCTCGTACACTACTACTTGTGCAAAGAATATAACACATACCCAACAACTGTTTCATAATAACAAATACTTAGTCGAGTGTTAGGCACGATTTGAGCCAACCACACTATTTTTGTGTTTGTCTTTGTTTGTTCTGCAGTTGTTCTCTTGGTTTCTCAAGTTCATGGAATGTATGCTTATATAAGACTAAGTGTTAAACCGTTAACAATTGTCTAAGTATACAAGAGTTGCATTAGAGTAGGAGTGTGACTTGCTGGTAGCCTAGAACAAAGTATGGGTATGCTCTAGGTGAAGAGGCATAGTTCAGACAAAGTATTCTTGGTGTGCCAAGAAACCAAGTAAGAACTGTCACAGTGTCACACACCCTTGGGAGGTGAATGATCACAATATTTTATTAGGCGTCCTGTGGGGTTGTGAAAAATGGAAATTTGATGATGATAATAGACTTTCATCCTTTGGTGATATGGTGAATGAATGATGTTATTGCTATGATTTCATCGTCATTTATCAAATTTATAATTGGATACTTGTTTATATATTTATGGTATTTTATGGTTCTATGGTTCATTGAGCAAGACCTACCTTTCAGTTTCCAAGCATAATTTTGTCACATGAATGAGCATATTAGTCTAAGATAAATATATTTAAATCTTGTTCCATATTGATTATTCGAGCTACCTATTCATGCACTAACTCTTGCTTTGTATCCTTGAGAGTGGGTAGTATCATTTTCCTAAAGTCTTAAGTCGATCCAAGTTAGAAGAGTTTCGCTTCTTCAATCAATGACCTAATTTAGCTTGACCCTTTTAGGAACACCCTCCTTAGGTTAGGGAGCCCCTTCTCTTAGCCTTAAAGTGAGAGGAAAGGCCACTGAGGTGACAATGGGTGTCTTTCCTAGTAGTTTTCTCTAGGCTCTCTTGTATAAGGTAGAACTTTCCCTTTAGTGAGAGTTTGAGTGGTAACACAAGGCTTCATATCATTTCCAAAATCCTATATTGCAATTTAAAAATATTAACCAAGAGGAATGTTGTGATTACATTATAATAGATTGCACAACTCAACTTTACCTTCAAAGTGTTCAATGGTTATAAGGTCTTGCACCTAAGGTGGTTGATTTTGAAAAGAAGGTAAAAGGAGGGTATACTGGTTTTTATCTTCACATGTTAGGTGTTTGGCATCAAACATAACCATTGTTAAGAAAAAAATTGGGAATTCAACGATCGTTTGCCTTTTTTACTTTGATACCCCTAACACAGGAACAAGCTTGTCCTCATACGAGAGACTAGAAACAAAAGAAAGGTCTATGGGAAGATGTCCAACTATTATTTCAAATAGGAAGGTCGAAAGAAGTATGTATTGAGCCTTATCAATCTATTGGCAAAGCATGGAGAGTCACCACCTTATGTGAAAATGGTGTTCTTGACTCTCGTTCTTTCATTAAGAGATTGAATAGAAAGGAGAAGAATGGAACAATAAAAATAAGTAAACTTGAAACTGGGCATGACTACTAGCACTAACCTTGGAAATGGTCTCGCTATTATGCTTCTAAAAAAATCATTGATCAAGATGCTAGGAGATATCAGGTAGCTATATTTTCTACCCACTAGAGTAATTTGAATTGATTACTACTTATTTGCATAGATTGGAAAACAACATGTGAGACAATGGTAAAGTCACGATTTAACATGTAAGTTGGTTTGTAACTTACTTGACTTCAGTAGAAAAATCAAACAAATGAAACCCGCGCACAATGTCAACAAGGACTCTTCCATAATTCTTCACAACAACGCTTCAAGGAAGAAGTTTTTTGAATATGGAGGCAATGTAATGAATATAATAACAAAAATACTAATAATAAATAATAACTTAATATTAACAATTAAAGATAAAGAGCCAACTCGTGAATAAGAACAACTCTCCGTAGATACACCCCTTGATTATATTTATATTCAGAGCTATCCTTATAGTAATTATCTTATCATTTCACCTGTTTATTTAATATACTATTATATTATATAGGCATCATTATCATAAACAAGTGCTGCATGGTAGCGTAGTCCCTGCCTAAAAGTAAGTGATTGATTTTATTGTATATTTTATTTTGTTTTATTTTATTTTATGTATTTATCATTTATTTAATAGTTAATTTGTTGAGTTAATTAAGAGTAAATTAAAAGTTAATTTACTCGCAAAGATTATTCCCAACTAATAGTTGAAGAACAAGATTATCATGGACAAGTGCAAAATATGCTCACATGTATCAATTTAATACCATTTAAACTAAATAATTCAAATTTGTTTGTGGCAATACCATAGCCAAAAAATACATTGCCACAACCAAATTCTATCAGTGCTTTCTTTTTATTTACTTTTCAACAATGTAGTTTCTCTTAATCCATTCTATGCCATTGCTATTTTTACTAATTAAATATATTTAAAAAATAAATATTTATTACAAATAATAAATAAAATATTTATTAGCAACTATCTAACACTATCTAAAAATATTATCTCCAAATATTAAACTATTAATATTAAATATTAATATTTTACAATTTAATTACATAACATTATTAAAATTAAAGGATGTTAAATCTCTTGTTTTAAAAAAATTGCAAAACAAAGATTTTTTAAATTCTATATTTAAAAGTATTAAAATAAATAATCATTTACATTAAATATGTATTTTTTAGATGAAATTATAATTAGGTTTATGATTATATTTAAAAATATTAAAATAAAAGTCAAAAAGTCTAAAAGATAAATATGTTAGATATAACTAAAATTTAGATCTAAAATATTGAAATAAATAAATATACACATTAAATATATACTTTTGTAAAGTATGGACATGAGATTTTATAAAGTATGTACTACTTCCTCATTCCATACTTAGCCACTTTTTGGATCACGGGTTCCCGGTCTGGCGGGCTCAAAATTGCATTTTTATTGTTCCGTGTCCTCCAAATAACACCCAGAGTTCCGCAATATACAAATTGACAGGCGGATTGCCGGGCTCGTAGGCTCAAGATTGTGATTGTTGACAAATGATGATCCCTATCAACTATCTAACATTATCTAAAAACATTATTTCCAAATATTAAATTATTAATATTGTACAATTTAATTACACAAAATTATTAAAAGATGTTAAATCTCTTATTTAAAAAAAATTGAAGTAAACAAAACAAAGTTTTTTTAAATTCTATATTGAAGAATATTAAAATAAATAATCATTTACATTAAACATGTATTTTTTTAAAATATAAATATTAATTTTTAAGTGCATTATTGAATCATATATAAAACATAAATTAAGATGAAATTCTAATTAGGTTTATGATTATATTTAAAAATATTAAAATAAAAGTCAAGAAACCTAAAGGATAAGTGCGTTAGATATTACTAAATTTTAGATTTAAAATATTGAAATAAATAATTATACTTATTAAATATGTACTTTTATAAAGTATGGACATGAGATTTTATAAAGTATGTATGCCTTCCTCATTCCATACTTAGCCACATTTTGGATCGCGGGTTCTCAGGCTAACTGACTCAAAATTGAGCTTCTATTGATCTGTGTCCTCCAAACAACACTCGAAGTTCTGCGATATACAAATTGACAGGTGTACTACCAGACTGGAGGACTTAATATTGCGATTGTTGACGAATGGTGATCCATATCCACTATCTAATATTATCTAAAAAAATTATTTCCAAATATTGAATTATTAATATTAAATATCGATATTGTACAATTTAATTACATCAAATTTTTAAGGATGTTAAATCTCTTATTTTAAAAAAATTGAAGTAAACAAAACAAAGTTTTTTAAAATTCTATATTTAAAAATACTAAAGTAAATAATTATTTACATTAAACATGTATTTTTATAAAATATAGATATTAATTTTTAAGTGCATTATTGAATCATATACTAAACATAAATTAAGATGAAATTATAATTAAGTTTATGATTATATTTAAAAATATTAAAATGAAAGTCAAGAAATCTAAAGGATAAGTACGTTATATATTACTAAATTTTAGATTTAAAATATTGATATAAATAATTATACACATTAAATATGTACTTTTATAAAGTATGGAAATGAGATTTTATAAAACATGTACGGATTCCTCATTCCATACTTAGTCACTTTTTGGATCGCGGGTTCTTGGGCTGGCAAGCTCAAAATTGCGCTTCTATTATTCTGTGTCCTACAAACAATACCTAGAGTTCTGCGATATACAAATTGGTAGGCAGACTCGCGGGCTCAAAATTGCGCTTCTATTGTTCTGTGTCCTCCAAACAACACTCGAAGTTCCGTGATATACAAATTGACACGTGGACTCGCGGGCTCAATATTACGATTGTTTACAGATGATAATCCCTATCAACTATCTAACATTATTTCTAAATATTAAATTATTAATATTAAATATTGATATTGTACAATTTAATTACATAAAATTATTAAAGGATGTTAAATCTCTTATTTTAAAACAATTGAAGTAAACAAAACTAAGATTTTAAAATTCTATATTTAAAAATACTAAAGTAAATAATCATTTACATTAAACATGTATTTTTATAAAATATAGATATTAATTTTTAAGTGCATTATTGAATTATATACTAAACATAAATTAAGATGAAATTATAATTAGGTTTATGATTATATTTAAAAATATTAAAATAAAAGTCAAGAAATCTAAAGGACAAGTACGTTATATATTACTAAATTTTAGATTTAAAATATTGAAATAAATAATTATACACATTAAATATGTACTTTTATAAATTATGGATATGAGATTTTATAAAGCATGTACGGATTCCTCATTCCATACTTAGCCATTTTTTGGATCTCGGGTTCTTGGGCAAATTGCGCTTTTATTGTTCTGTGTCCTACAAACAACACACAAAGTTCCACGATATACAAATTGACATGCAAACTTGTGGGCTGGCGGGCTCAAAATTGCGCTTCTATTGTTCTGTGTCCTCCAAACAACACTCGAAGTTCCGCGATATACAAATTGACAGGCAGATTCCCGGGCTTGCGGGCTCAAGATTGCAATTATTTACGAATGGTGATCCCTATCAATTTTCTAACATTATATAAAAACATTATTTCCAAATATTAAATTATTAATATTAAATATTGATATTGTACAATTTAATTACATAAAATTATTAAAGGATGTTAAATCTCATATTTAAAAAAAATTAAAGTAAACAAAACAAAGCTTTTTTAAATTCCATATTTAAAAATATTAAAATAAATAATCATTTACATTAAACATGTGTTTTTATAAAATATAGAAATTAATTTTTAAGTGCATTATTGAATCATATACAAAACATAAATTAAGATGAAATTATAATTAGGTTTATGATTATATTTAAAAATATTAAAATAAAAGTCAAGAAATCTAAAGGATAAGTATGCTAGATATTACTAAATTTTAGATCTAAAATATTGAAATAAATAATTGTACACATTAAATATGTACTTTTTAAAAGTATGGACATGGGATTTTATAAAATATGTACGGTTTCCTCATTCCATACTGTTAGTGATAATTTTTGTCTTGGGCGCAAAGGTACCCAGGTCTGCAGGTAGCATGGGAAGCGCCCGAACGCAGCATGGGAGAATCCCTTTTCCAGTTGCAAGTCAAGCGAGCGGGTGAAATGTTGGTTGTTAGCCGCCGAGATTCAATTGCAAAGCGAATCGAGGGTCATCGGGTTTTCGGGGCTGTCAAGTTGCCCGGGATTTAGCACGAAGGGTAGCGCCCGTAGTTCAAGGCAAATCTGGGTCGTCCGATCCAATTGGGACAGGTGGCGGCCAATCGACGTATCAGAGATCGGTGTTTCGGAAGACAAGGAGCCTCCCATTCTTTACAGCTAAAATCGCCAATCGATGAAACGTCGAAAGAACCTTTGGAGCCAAGCCCACGGTCCTAACACCAGGTCACATCAAGCGAGCCCGTGAAAGGGGGTAGTCGCCTTTATAATAGCGAATACTATCTGGGCCATTCATCTGAAGAATGCGTGGTGCACATCCGCGTCACGTCGGCATTCGGGAGTTCGAGGGGTAAGCGCACCTCATTATTTCACCTCTCGAAACTTCGAATCCCGAAACGCCGAAAGCGCCCAGAATTAGGCCCATGGTTTTGGCGTCTGGTCACAGAAGAGAAGGCCTAAAGGAGAGGCGCTAATGTTTATCATTTGACGAGTTGGGCCCACGGTATTGCCGAATCAGTTCAGAATCCTCGGATCAGTGGGGGGACACGTGGCGATCGTTAGGTTCTCCCGGCATTTCGCCCATCGCGATTTCGAATAAAGAAGACTGGCTCCTTCCTATCCACGAACCCTGAAACGCCGAAAGCACTCTGGAAAATAGGCATAAGGTCACGGCCCGTGGTCACCCAAGAAAGTAGAAAGGGTTGTACAAAGGGGAGGCCAAAAGCCCTGAATTGAGTTTCAGAATGGGGGCACTGTGTTCTGCAGAGGCTGTTTCGACGTGATCTAAATCCTGGTACCTGCTGGGAATGAATGAAGAAGAGAGAGGGTGGTTGAAACCTCGCCTCAC
Organism: Picea engelmannii; assembly: GCA_009831015.1. Lineage (NCBI taxonomy): Eukaryota > Viridiplantae > Streptophyta > Pinopsida > Pinales > Pinaceae > Picea > Picea engelmannii. Next base: position 279,271 of record ML793452.1, on the reverse strand, counting down.
TCATTAATTGCAAAGTATGTATGTTCTAGCTGAAAGTCTACCCGAGAAGGTCCTCTGTATTGGTTCTTCTCATGGAATCCATGCCGAGTCCTCAACTCGCCAGGGAAGCCTGCACACGCTAATTTAGCATTTAAAGGCTCAGCTACCCCCTGGCGCGAGCCATGCAGAATTAAATTGGTGTATGACAAGGGAGTGTAGGCCAGATTTGATTGAAGAGGCTCCTCGTCCCGAAAGTCCCGTGGGCCTCAGTTGGGCAAATGTTTAGGAGTATATATACTTAGTTTTGATATTTTTCAATCTATCGATGGTAGAGCGAAGCTCCCGATTGTAATGTTTTAACAAATGCTCTAGTTCTCTGGTTATGCATCTGTATGTAAGATTTTTTGTTTAATGAAAGATAGTTTCCCTATTCCATCTAGTTTTCATCTCATATTGAGGGAGTTCATGATTGACTAATTCACATGAATCATTGCAGTTGTGTTATGATAAAGGTTTTATTGTGGCACTATTGTATTCTTTGGTTTTCTGTGTTTGAATGTAAGAAGATCTCGTGTTTAAATGCATTCTCCTAAAGTGCTGCATAACTGCCTCATGGATTTAGGGGCTTCCCATAACCTTATGCCCAAAATAGTAATGGAAGAATTGGGACTGGAGGTGACAAAAACTTATCATGATTTGTACTCTTTCGATTCAAGAAGAGTGCAGTGTCTAGGAGTCATCAAAGACCCGATGGTTTCTTTGTTTCAGCTACCCATGAAGAGTGTGGTCATGGATATTGTGGTAGCTGACGTTCCCCCCAAATTTGGCATGCTGTTGTCTAGATCTTGGATTAAAAAGATCGGGGGAACATTACAGATGGATCTCACGTATGCCACCATTCCAGTCTTCAGAGGGGAAAAAAGGAGGTTGTACAGGGAAGCCCAGCTAGCCTATATTGTCAGTGATGAAGCAAACCCCACTAATCACCCTATATTTTCACTTGACACCGATTTAGGGTCTAGTTTGTTGTAGATCACTGAAACTCCTGAGGTCCCTTTACAGATCAGAAAGAAACCCTTTCTTAATCAGGAGATACCTCCTCCAACCACCTCTATTTGGAAGATGTTTTTCGACGGAGCTTCTTCTAGCGAAGGTGCTGGCGCTGGGGTGGTTTTCATATCACCTTGTCAAGAGGCCATATCCCTGTCATACAAGCTGGAATTCGAAATCACCAACAATGTGGCAGAGTATGAAGCTCTTGTTCTGGGTATGAGGGTCGCAAAGGAAATGGGAATTAAAGAAATAACAATATTTGGAGATGCTGAGTTGATCATCTAGCAAGTCACAAATTCTTATCGTGCTAATAATCCCCGGCTCAGGAATTACAGAAATGAGGTATGGGACCTGATTGACAATTTCTTCTTGGCCTTTAACATTTTGTTCATTCTGAGGGGGGAGAATACTTCAACCCATTCTTTAGCTGTCTCAACTAGTTTGCTCAAAGTTCCTTTGCCGCCTATGGTCAAATATGATGTTGAAATAAGATATAGGCCGTTTGTACCGGATAACGTCAAGCATTGGAAGGTATTTGAAGATGACCTGGAAATCGAAAAATTTCTCCAATCTGTTGATGAATTTTCCGCATTGCACATTGATCAGTATCCTGACCCGGAAGGTGACCCTCACCCTGAGGTGTTTTTAAATAAAATTGCTGATCACCAGATTATTCAGTTGCCTAACAACCACATTCCGAGGGGACTGATACCTTTAGAAAGAATTTTCGATGGGAATGATGTGGCCGTAAAGGGTAAGGTTTCAAATGAAGATGCTGATACGATCGAATGCAACATTAGCACACAGGAGCAACATTGGCACACAGGAGGAGCCTAGGTTTGTCAAATTATCAAGCAGTTTGACCACAGAACAGAGGGCCAAATATACTGAATTGCTGAAAGAGTTTACTGATGTGTTTGCATGGACATATGAAGACCTCAAGACATGACACATCCGTAATTGAACACAAGATCCCATTGAAGGAAGAAGCTAGGCCATTTAGGTAGAAGCTAAGACAGATAAATCCCATGTTGCTGCCTGTCATGGAGAAAGAAGTGAAGAAGTTGCTAGAGGCCCAGATTATCATCCCCTTGAGATATTCCGAATGGGTGGCCAATTTGGTTCTGGTGAGGAAGAAAAGTGGAGAAATCAGGCTTTGTGTCGATTTCAGGAACCTGAACAGGAGCTCAAAGAAAGACAATTACCCCCTACCTAAGATGGAGCACATACTGCAGAGGGTAACTGGTGCATCCAGGATATCCATGATTGATGGGTTTTCTGGTTATAATCATATATTGGTCATGCCCGAGGACAGGGAAAAGACATCCTTCACCACTCCTTGGGGCACATTCATGTACGCCAAAATGCCTTTTGGACTTATGAATGCAGGAGCAACATTTCAGCGAGCCATGGATATGGCCTTCATCGGGGAGAAAGACCAGTTTGTAGTGATCTACCTAGACGACATGACAGTCTTCTCCAGGTCTGATAAAGAGCACCGCTGCCACTTGAGGAAAGTTTTTCTGAAGTGTTGGAGGTTTGGTATCTCCCTAAATCCCAAGAAATCCTTATTTGATATGATGGAGGGCAAGTTGTTAGGCCATATAGTATCAGCGGAAGGAGTGAGGGTTGACCCCAGCAGAGTGGAGGCAATTCAAACCCTGTCACTTCCCAGGTCAAAAAAAAGGTCCAGGCCTTTTTAGGAAAGGTTAATTTCCTGAGGAGATTCGTCTCAAATTTTGCTGAACTAGTAAAACACATCACAACCATGCTCAGAAAGGGAAATGAAGTGAAATGGACCACTGAACCTAGGGAATATTTTGTCCAAATAAAGAGGGCACTAACTAAGGCGCCTGTGCTGATTAGCCCTGATTATTCCAAACCTTTCCTAGTTTTTTCTTTTGCTTCCTTCGATACGGTAGCAACAATGTTATTGCAAAAAAATGAGGAAGGACAGGAGCAACCCATTGCCTTCTTCAGTAGGGCATTAAGAGATGCAGAGATCAGGTATGAAATTATGGAGAAGCAGGCCTATGCTTTAGTGAAAGCTCTCAAAGATTTCAGAGTCTATGTATTTCACTCAAAGGTAACCACATACGTTCCTTCGGCTTCTATGAAGGACATCCTTGTGCAGCCCGATATAGATGGGAGAAGAGGCAGATGGATCGCTAGAATCTTGGAATTTGACTTGGAAATAAAGCCCACCAAGTTGGTTAGGGGGCAAGGTTTAGCCAAGCTACCGGCCGAATCCAATTGCAAAGCATTGGGAGTTAGTTTCATCAATACTTGCCCAGGGATTCAACAAGCTAAGTTGCGCAGCCAATGCTCTTAGGACGGCTTATCATTGGCAGAATGTGCCTGGTATCATGAAATTTGGTACTTTCTGTAGGAGTTGAAGCCCCCAGATGGAATGTGTAAAAGTAAGGCAAGAGCTTTAAATCTCAAGGCGGTCAGATATTGCCTCATTGGGCAAATCTTGTACTGGAAAGACCCTCTAGGGGTGCTGCTGAGATGTATGAACCCACCAGAAGCCCAAAAAGTTACGTTTGATTTCCACAGAGGCCTTTGTGGGGGGCATCATTTTTGGAAGACCACAACTCACAAAATCCTTAGGGCTGGGTATTACTGGCCCACTTTATTCGTTGATGTTAGCAAAGAAATCAGGGCCTGCATCAAATGCCAAAATATCTTAGGGAAACAACAGCTTGGGCCACTATCACTGAAGCCTGTGATAGCTTCAACACCTTTTCAATAGTGGGGGATAGAATTTATCGGGGAAATTCATCCTCCCTCAAGTGGCCAACACAGATGGATCCTGACTGCAACAGATTATTTGGCCAAGTGGATAGAAGCTACCCCCACCATAAGTACATCCCACAAAGTAATTATCAGCTTCCTGGAGGATATCATGGCCAGATTTGGCTGTCCCAGCAGAATCGTCACTGATAATGCTGCTTCCTTCAAATTTGAGCCTCTCATTAAGTTCTGTGAGCAGTTCCATATCTCGCTAATTCACTCCACCCCCTACTATCCCCAGGGCAATGGTTTAGCAGAATCCTCCAACAAGGGCCTGATAAGGATCATCAAAAGACTATTGGAGGATAACAAAAGGGCCTGGGATTCGAAGTTGAAATTTTCTTTATGGGCTGATCGAGTGACAATGAAGAAATCCCTAGGCACCTCGCCTTTTCAGCTGGTTTACGGAGCAGAGGCGGTTTTTCCCACTCAACTCGCCTTACCTGTGGAAAAGTTCTTTCAATATTATGAAGGAGAGCCAGATCATATGATCAGAAGGATTCATCATATAGTAGAAGTACAACAGATCAGGGAACAGGTGAGGGACATAGCTCATAGTCATCAACAAAGGGTCAAGCAATCTTTTGACAGGAAGGTCAGGAAGAAGGAGTTCGAGATCGGGGATTTGGTACTTAAGTGGGATGCACCCAGACAGGATAAGGGGAAAAATAGCAAGTTTGATGCCCTTTGGATCGGCCCCTTCAAAATCTCTGAGGTCTTCTCAAACAACACGTACCAGTTGCATGATCTAGAGGGTGAAGAGGTTTTCACCAGCCTAGTAAATGGGCATTTTCTGAAGAAATGTTTTGTTTGAGCCTTAGACGACTCCTTTGTTTGTAAATATTGTCCTTTAGTTCTTTGTTCATTTTCTGTTTGTATATTTTTGGCTTAGTAAATGACTCCATAGCCCAATAGCAAGGCATTGAAACTGCAGAATGAGTTCTTAGAGCATCGCGGGGATGACTCTATCCCCCATAAAGCCTAATGTTAGCGATAATTTTTGTATTGGGCGCAAAGGTACCCAGGTCTTCCGGTAGCATGGGAAGTGCCCGAGCGCAGCATGGGAGAATCCCTTTTCCAGTTGCAAGTCAAGCGAGTGGGCAAAATGTTGGTTGTTAGCCGCCGAGATTCAATTGCAAAGCGAATCGATGGTCATCGGGTTTTTGGGGCTGTCAAGTTGCCCGGGATTTAGCACGAAGGGTAGCGCCCGTAGTTCAAGGAAAATCTGGGTCGTCCGATCCAATTGGGACAGGTGGCGGCCAGTCGGCGTATCGAGGATCGGTGTTTCAGGAGAGAAGGAGCCTCCCATTCTTTACAGCTGAAATCGCCGATCAACGAAACGTCGAAAGCACCTTTGGAGCCAAGCCTACGGTCCTAGCACCAGGTCACATCAAGTGAGCCTGTGAAAGGGGGCAGCCCCCTTTATAATAGCGAATACTATCTGGGCCATTCATCTGAAGAATGCATGGCGCACATTCGCGTCACGTCGGCATTCGAGAGTTCGAGGGGTAAGCACACCTCGTTATTTCACCTCTCAAAACCTCGAATCTCGAAACGCCGAAAGCGCCCAGAATTAGGCCCATGGTTTTGGCGTCTAGTCACAAAAGAGGAGGCCTAAAGGAGAGGCGCTAATGTTTATCATTTGACAAGCCAGGCCCGCGGTATTTTCGAATCAATTCAGAATCATCGGATCAGTGGGGGGACGCATGGCGACCATTAGGTTCTCCCGACATTTCGTCCATCGCGATTTCGAAGAAAGAAGACTGGCTCCTTCCTATCCACGAACCCCGAAACGTCGAAAGCACTCTGGAAAATAGGCATAAGGTCACGGCCCATGGTCACTCGAGAAAGTAGAAAGGGTTGTACAAAGGGGAGGCAAAAAGCGCCGAATTGAGTTTCAGAATGGGGGCACTGTGTTCTCCATATGCCGTTTCGACGTGATCTAAATCTTGGTACCTGCTGGGAATGAATGAAGAAGAGAGAGGGTGGTTGAAACCTCGCCTCACTCATTAATTGCAAAGTATGGACGTTCCGGATGAAAGTCTACCCGAGAAGGTCCTCTGTATTGGTTATTCTCATGGAAGCCACGTCGATTCCTCAACTCCCCAGGGAAGCCTGCACATGCTAATTCAACATTTAAAGGCTCAGCTACCCCCTGACGCAAGCCATGCAAAATTAAAGTGGCGTATGACAGGGGAGTGCAGGCCATATTTGATTGAAGAGGCTCCTCGTCCTAAAAGTCCCGCGGGCCTCTGTTGGGCAAATGTTTAGGAGTATATATACTTAGTTTTGATATTTTTCAATCTATCGATGGTAGAGTGAAGCTCCCGATTGTAATGTTTTAATAGACACTCTAGTTCTCTGGTTATGCATATGTATGTAAGATTTCTTGTTTAATGAAAGACAGTTTCCCTATTCCATCTGGTTTTCATCTCATACTAAGGAAGTTCATGATTGACTGATTCACATGAATCATTGCAGTTTTGTTATGATAAAGGTTTTATTGTGGCACTATTGTGTTCTCTGGTTTTCTGTGTTTGAATGTAAGAAGATCTTGCGTTTAAATGCATTCTCCTACAGTCCGCTAGAAACTTGATGTTGACAACAGACCTTTGCATCTCTTTGATACAAGTCTTCCCCCTACTCACCCTTACTACAAGTCACTGTCTGAAGTATGTCCAAGACCTCACCTGCCCATGCAAGCCTGACCTAGTTTCGGAGTTGAAACAATATCGTCCGAGTTTACTTCCATTCGATCACCGCTTTCATACACAAATCATGACATAAACTGATGGGCGTCGGGCTCTGCTCCTGCTGCATTCTAGGAGTGACTTCCATTACCAACACATACTTAGCCACTTTTTTGGATCGCGGGTTCCTAGGCTGGCGGGCTCAAAATTGCGTTTCTATTGTTCCGTGACCTACAAACAACACTCAAAGTTCCATGATATATAAATTGATAGGTATACTGTCGGGCTCGCAGGCTCAAAATTGTGATTGTTGATGGATGGTGATACCTATCAACTATCTAACATTATCTAAAAACATTATTTTCAAATATTAAATTATTAATATTGTACAATTTAATTACACAAAACTATTAAAGTATGTTAAATTTCTTATTTTAAAAAAATTGAAGTAAACAAAACAAAGTTTTTCTAAATTCTGTATTTAAAAATATTAAAATAAATAATCATTTACATTAAACATGTATTTTTATAAAAGATAGATATTAATTTTTAAGTGCATTATTGAGTCATATACAAAACATAAATTAAGATGAAATTATAATTAGGTTTATGATTATATTTAAAAATATTAAAATAAAAGTCAATAAATCTAAAGGATAAGTACGCTAAATTTACTAAATTTTAGATTTAAAATATCGAAATAAATAATTATACACATTAAATATGTATTTTTATAAAGTATGGACATGGGATTTTATAAAGTATGTACGACTTCCTCATTCCATACTTACCACTTTTTGGATCGCAGGTTCCTGGGTTAGCGGGCTCAAAATTGAGCTTCTATTGATCTGTGTCCTCCAAACAACACACGAAATTCCGCGATATACAAATTGACAAGCAGGCTCCCGGGCTGGCGGGCTCAAGATTGTGATTGTTGACGGATGGTGATCCCTATCTACTATCTAACATTATCTGAAAACATTATTTTCAAATATTAGATTATTAATATTAAATATTGATATTGTACAATTTAATTATATAAAATTATTAAATGATGTTAAATCTCTTATTTAAAAAAAATTGAAGTAAACAAAATAAAGTTTTTTTAAATTCTATATTTAAAAATATTAAAGTAAATAATCATTTATATTAAACATGTATTTTTATAAAATATAGATATTAATTTTTAAGTGTATTATTGAATCATATACTAAACATAAATTAAAATGAAATTATAATTAGTTTTATGATTATATTTAAAAATATTAAAATAAAAGTCAAGAATAAGTATGTTAGATATTACTAAATTTTAGATTTAAAATATTGAAATAAATAATTATACACATTAAATATGTACTTTTATAAAGTATGTACATGGGATTTTATAAAGCATGTACGGATTCCTTATTTCATCTCAACCCTGCAAAGTTCAAGAACAGGTCTAACTGCCCAAATTCACTACAGACAAGATTGTATCCAAAAATCGAAGGAAAATGTATTGTAACACGTCTGTTAAGTAAACATTTAAGGCTGTGAGGCATGTTAGGTAAACATTTAAGGATGTGAGAATAGTCTAAGGGCCCCGCGCTGTGTAAACATTCAAGAAAGAATGCGTGTGGTAGACCGGTTTACATACGTTCAGTACTTAATAATAATAAAAAATAATATTATTAATAATAACAATAGTACAACAAACATACAAATATTTATAATTAACGAAACTTAGGAAAAATTTAGCTAGCAGAAAATGCTAAGACAAAAATTCAAACTAATGCTAGCATTAATCCACCTTCGATCAATGCATAGGAAAATATATGCGTGTTGATCTTGGATTAAAACATGAATTAAAACATTGGGAGTAGCAAAGCCAACAATAAGACTTCAAATCTATTGTCCAATGAGATGATGACATATAACATTTTTTTTATTATATAAAAAATAACGTTTTTAGTTCTATAGTACGAACAATAGAAATGGTGCGAAAATTTATAGTCAATGGGTATATTAATATGAAGTCAACGAATTATCGATTGCTATAGTCCCTCTATGCCTTCGACAGGGACTAATAACATATAATCACTTTTATGCTTAGTACAAGGTCATATTTAAGTGGATTAATTTTTTGTCCTCCTTATAGCTTTCTCTATATAAAAAAAAACCCAAACTCTATTCCAATGTGAAATTAATGATTTGTGTTGTATTCATCATGCCTATCCTCACATGCTATTGGATTTTTTCAAAGGTTCTTGAACTTTATCATGGATCTTTGGGATGTTCTTAATTAACCTTGTGACTTGCTCATGTTCGTTTTCTTCTTTAACTACCGCTTAGCTTAGTATCTATGATTTCCCATAATGCTTTTCAAAAGTAGTTGAAAAACCTATTGCTACTGTAAAAAGTTATCCATGTTGGTGTACCAAAGTGCATCATAAATTTATTGAAGAACAATTATGCTATTTTTTGAGTTTAACCTATTTTCTTACAAGGCATCGTGATAGAAATTAGGAAGAAAAGAGAGAAAAATGGACATTTTGTAGCATTCACCATCTCCGACTAGAAGATTCAGAGGAAGGATTCCTCTTTCTGAAAGTTGTAAAGCAAAGAAGTTGATAATTGATTTCTCACATGCCAAAATTGTAATTAGTCTTCTAAACCTAAATAAAGAGATTAAAGTTGTATATCTAACTCTAGTTTTAAATTTTGTAAAGATCAAAATACTTTTGAAAGGATTTAAAAAAATTCTTCCATATTTAATTGTATTGAGACAAGCCAGATGCATTTTACAACTTGGTATGGATGAGATGTGTAGCATAACATAATTGTGATGTGGTTTGGTGATAAAATAAAATAAAATATAATAATAATAAAACAAAAACAAAAACAAAAACAAAAACAAAAACAAAAACAAAAACAAAAACAAAAACAAAAACATTTAAGTTGACTTATAAATGATTTTCAAAGTGAAGTGCAATTGACATCTTGATATGGATGAGATATGTAATATAATGTAACCCTAGTAAAGTCAAATGAAAGAAAATTTTACATATATAATGTAAACGTGAAAAAAAGACAACCATAAAAATAACAATTAATACGACAATACATAAACCAATGTAAATTCATTTGAACCCTTATCTTTTAAGTATATAAAGTTCTACTTTCCCCTTCTTTATCCTTCTTGATGCTTAATAGATCCAAAACTAAGATGAATCTATGTTTTTTTTTGTAAGTTAGTAGTATTATATATAAAATGCCTTCCAAAACCGAAGTAGAGGTTCAAAATACAGAAATAGCCATACTGTAATTACTGGACTGCCCCAACAGAGGGGAAACCAGTCCAACCAGCAGGGGAGGCAAGAATAAGTGGTGTAATATTATGAGAAAAATAGTCTCAAACTGTCTGGTCACCAGCTAAAAAGAAGAGAAGCTAATAAAACTTAAAGTACCACTATGGACCTAGACATTTGGCGAAAAACCTGGCCAGGTGGCGTAGATGGCCTCAGACCATGGTTCCTCCTCGACATATGTCACTTGGTTTGCCCATTTCATTCCAGCTTCCACACTGCGCTCGGCTCTGTCGGAACCTGTCGAAGTATCCTATAGCGGTCATCATGCTGTGTCCACCTCCATGACCATGTCCTCGTGCTTGGATTGCTCTAGCCCATTCCCTGCGGATCGTTGCACCTGGGCGTTTCCTTCACTGGTAGCTGCGTAAGGTTCCCCTACTATAGTCGCCTCTTCTGGGTCTAAGGGGAAGCCTCTTGTAGGGAGGAAAGGAGCTAAAGAAGGACCGCGACCTTTCTGTCCGTGGCTTGCAGATAGAATTGAAGGTCCGCCACCCCCTGACGGAGTTCAAAGACCAAACCGAAGAGGATGGTGAGGCTTTCTCTTAGCTGCGTGTCGAAGAAAGAGTCATAGGACTGGTTCTCGGAGTTCCATGGCTTGTAGGGAGGAGGTGGCTCTCCCCTGGTTTTTCTTAATGACTCAAGAACTGGTATAGGAGGAGGCTCAACCGTTGGAGGGGCAAGAGGGGGACGCGAGGAGGAACATGGAAGCATGGGGATGATATCTAGACAATCAAACCACAAAACAGGCAGAGCGGGAGAGGGAGGAAGAAAAGGCTCAGGCTGGAGGGAAGGGGAGGAGCAGAAGGAGGGCAAGTCGGGGGGCGAGACAGAAGGCCGACGAGGTTTCCATGGAGAGCCTCTCCACGGCCTCCCCCTTGGGTGGGACATGAGGTTCTTCTCGTGATTGCCAGAAGTGACCAGGTGAAACAGGTAGAGGTGGAGTGTTTGGAGACGAGTAGGGACAACAAAAAGCATGAAGGTTCGGGAAAGATCAGGCCAGGGCAGCAGAGGGGGGAGCCATTCAGAGCGCGAGCAAAGACGAGGGGCATACACCAACAACCAAGCCATGAAATGAAGCGTAAAGGGAGAGGGAAGCTGCATAAATGAGCTGCTACTACGTCGTAAGAGCAATGCAGGAGTGGGGTGGCGGGCGGTGGCACGAGCCCGTCACATGGCTCCATGCCCCGTTGGCCGATCCCTGCCTCCACTATATGCAAAGTTTTCCACACTAGCACCCCATCCAGGGGAGTGTCCACCATTCTAGCTTTGCGGATACATTGATGGAGAATAGGGTGATCAGGTTCCAGGGCTGAGTTGCATAGGAGTTCTGGTCCGCTCCAGTTGGTACCCATATTATCCAATTCATCCGCAACTTGATTCACCTTCCTCCTGATGTGAGAAGGTATGATAGCCAGATTTGGTTGCAATAAGTCTGTGATTATCTGTAGCCCATGTGAAAGTCTCCAACTAGGCGACATTATGTCCGGGTTCGCTCCATTTAAAATTCTGTGCAACAGATTGATGATGATTTGAGAGTCCCCCTCGACTATTATCTTGGTGAAATCGTTTTTGATGGCTAATTGCATTCCTCTGATAAGTCCCCAAAGTTCTGCTGCATTGTTCATGGAATGACTGAGGGAGCCTGTGCTTATGAGAAGGATGTGCCCATGATGGTTGCGGAAGACTACACCATATCCCGTTGTGCCTGGATTGCCCTTAGAGGCTCCGTCAAAATTGAGCTTGATGAAATCCACTAGGGGGGGAGACCAAAAGGAGGGGCTACTGAAAGGGGAGGAAGGAGAAGAGGGAGGGAGAGGATGAAGAGCAGGAAGAGGAGTCCAATGCCAAAGGATGGGGAGTTTGGAGGGAGTGATGATTAAGTCTTCGTCGGTCCACTGCTGAAGGTTGAGAGTTTCCATGATATTGCGATGGCATTGATGCCAACATTGTTGCCATGGGAGGGAGATACTTCTGAAAAGTCTTCTGTTCCTTTCTTTCCAAGTTTGCCAAAGGATGAAGCCTGGAAGTAGTTGCCAAATACGATTGAGGAGAGGGAAATGGAAAGCCTGGTCCCTCCAGTTCGTAATGGTGTCGATAATACTATCTCTGTGGCGGTCCGAGGTGCGCATGATAAGCGCCGCTTGATCACAGATTTGAGCAGTATAAGGGAAAGAATTGAGGAGATGGTTCATGGTTTCATCTGTCTCTCCACAAAGCATGCAAATAGAGGGCCCAACAAAACCCCTTTTCGAGAGGTTATCCCAGGTGAGAATGATTGAGTGTAAGACAAGCCAGAGAAAGAGGGTGATTTTTGGCCAGTGTTTAAGACTCTAGATTTTGTGCCAAACATTCCTTGAAGGGAGGGGGTCTATTTGAGTTTTGATCTAGTAGGATTCCCGCGTGCTGTAGGTGCCCTGTGGCCTGTATCCCCACCTAAGGATATCCTCTCCTGCAATTTTGGGAATTTTCCGTTTGGCTAGTTCTTCTTGCCAAGGTGCCAGGTCCACATGCGCCTCTAGATTAATGAATTCCCTGTCCAAGTGTCAGCAGCGCCAGGTGTCTTCTGGGGAATTGTCCTGCCAGTAGTCAACTACTCTTTTCAGGCCCGCCCATGTAGCTTGGGTACAAATGTCTCTATCCCAGTCCTCATTGTCCAAAACTGGCCATTGTTGCCAGGAATCTTTCCAGAAAAGAGCTATTTCCCCATTTCTGATTTCCCAGAAGGCATGCCGAGTCACCAATTGTCTGTTCTGTTTAGCCGCTGTCCAGATTAAGGAGCCTGGGTTGTCCCCATTCCATCGAATTAGGTTCTTCTCTGCCACATTTGGAGAGTATTTCTTCCTCCAAAGTCTGGCCCAGAGATCCTTGGGGTTTTTTAACCACCACCACCAAATTTTGGCACTTAGAACTTCATTCATAATGAAGGGATCTCGTAATCCTAAGCCACCTTGCTCTTTGGGTTGACAGAGTTTGTCCCAACTGACTAGCGCTATTTTCTTCCCTGAGTTGAGGCCTTGCCAAATGAAGTTTCTTTGTAAGATTTTAATGGTTGTGAGAACGAACTTCGGGGCAACCAGCGCTGAAAAGGTGCAGATCGGAAGGGCCTGAAGAATAGCTTGGAGAAGAGTAAGACGACTGGGAAGGTTTAAGACTCTGAAGGTCTAGGAAGAAAGCCTCTTGGTAAAGGAGGATAAAAGATGTTCCCAGGAGGAGTTCTGGAGGGCATTGTCAATCAAGGGAATGCCAAGGTATTTGGATGGAAGGGAGCTTCTATTAAAACCCAGGATATCAGAGATATGGCGCTGGATTGGAGGGGGCGTATTGAAGAAGAAAATTTGGGACTTATCCTTGTTGCAGTCCAGGCCTGAGGCATCTGAGAAGGTTTGGAGGATCGCCATGAGAGATTTGGCTTCACGGACAGTTGGGCTGCCCATCAAAAGCGTGTTGTCCACAAATTGATTGTGTTAGATAGGGGGGGAAATGCCATGCAAGGGGAGGCCTGTCAGAAGGTTGCTTTCAATTGCTGCATGGATGGAATGACTAAGACGTTCGGCCAAGATGATGAAGAGGAAAGGGGAGAGAGGATCTCCCTGTCTAATTCCTCTTGAGGGGGATAAGGGTCGAGAGGGAACACCATTGATGAGAATAGAGAAGAAAGTCGAGGAGGTTAGATTCAGAATCCAAGTCACCCAATGTTTATCAAAACCAAAATCTAGGAGCATTGCTCACTTGTATTCTCAGCTTATCTTGTCAAAGGCTTTAGAGAGGTATAATTTGAGGAGCATACCTGGTGTTTTGGTCTTCTGCAGAGAGTGAGTCACTTCATGGGCAAGGATGATGCTGTCCAGGATTTGTCTGCCCTCAACATATCCTGATTGCTCTGGGGATATGATTGTCGGTAAGATAGTCTCGAGTCTCCTGGCTATCACTTTTGTCAGGAGTTTGTAGATGACATTGCAGAGAGCTATGGGCCTGAATTGCTTGGGATGATGTGCCTGCCCCTCTTTGGGTACTAAGGTGAGGAAAGTTGCATTGAGAGCCTGGAGGACCTGTCCAGTGGCTCTAGAGTCTTCCAAAATTTCCCAAACCTCTGCCCTGATCATCGGCCATAAATGGTGGAAAAAATCGCTGGTGAAGCCATCATGTCTAGGAGCCTTGAATTTGGGGGTGTCATGAAGCGCTTAGTCCACTTCCTCAATTGTGAAGGGTTGGAGCAGTGCTGAGTTTTTCTCCTGGGTAACGAGGGAGGGAACATGCTGCGTAACCTTATTGATGGCCTCATGTCTATCCAGGAGTGGTTCTGTAAGGAGATCTTGATAATAGTCTATCAAGGTTGTTTCCATGTCTTCATGGGAATGAATGGTTTCCCCGTCATCGGAGATGAGATGCGTGATCTTATTAGAGTGCCTTTCGTGGTTGACAGTTCTGTGAAAGAATTTGGTATTGCGTTCCCCTTCCTTGAGCCATTGGATGCGCGATTTCTGTTTCCATAACATCTCTTCTTGTCTTTTCCTAGCCTCGAGCTATTGATTTACTGTTACTTCCTGGGCCTTTAGCTTGTTCGTTAGCCCTTGCATTCTGATCTGGTTTTGAATCTCGCCCATTTGTTCTGACAACTTCTTTTGGGAGTCGAAGATATTGCCAAAGGTATGCTTATTCTAGAGTTTGAGAGTTTGTTTGAGGTTCTTTAACTTTTGCTGGAATCTGTGCATTTTGGAGCTGTGAGAGACCTCTGCTTCCCTCCACCAGTGCTGGATATTTTCTTGGAAATCGGGATGGTCAAGCCAGAGCTGTTCAAACCTGAAGGGTTTCTTACTAGGTGTGGCTGGGACATCCAACCATAACTATATAGGCCAGTGATCCAAGCCAGAGAAATTCAAGATGGTAGCTTCCATAACCGTTCCTTCCATCATAAGGGAGTCAGAGATGATGAATCAATCTAGTATGCAAGCGATTTGGTGTATTCCGGTCCTTCTGTTTGTCCAAGTGTGAATGCCATTGTTGGCCTCCAGGTCGATAATGTGAAGATTTTCTATGAGGCTATTGAATTCGCTGGAGTCCCAATCCAATCGCCTTGATCCTCCTTTTTTTTCCTCCAGGCTGCGAATGATATTGAAATCTCCACCAACTGTCCATTTGTTATACTGTGTTAGACTGGATAAGTAATTTAGGCTCCTAAGGAAGGCTTTCTTATCCCTTGGGCTGGCCGGGCCGTAGACATTGGTCAGGTGTCCAGGCTTGTTTGAGCCCATGAGCCTATAATCTGCTGTAATGGACCATCTGGTGGCGAGGAAGTTTTCCAACAACACTGAGTTGGTGTTCCAAAGAATATCCAATCCTCCAGCTGTTCCTGTGGCGTCGGTTGAAGCCACTTCCCCTTGCTTCCAATAGTAGGGAAGTAGCCTGTCGATGTCTTCTGAAGTGCATTTTGTTTCCTGCAAAAGTACTATGTCAGGTTTTTCCGTTAAGATCAGATCCCGTAGCATTTTTTGCTTGCTACGTCCATTGAGGCCTCTGATATTCCATGAGATGATCTTCATGATGATAGGGGGGTAGGGAAAGGAGGGAAGCTATCCGAGATCAGGTGGATTTGTCCTGAGTTTACCATAAAGTGGCCTATTTCTTGTATGAGCTTATTGGTAGATTTCCTCCCTCTTTTCTTTTCGTCTTTCTGAGTTTTATTTGGGTTTTTTGACTGACTACCTTGGATTCCCAGAGCTTTTCTTGCTCGAGTTGAGGACCCAACTGAATATTTGAGAAAGACCTTGTGCACCTTCCATAATTGATCCCTGGGTATAGTGTAAAGTTTTTGATGCCTGTAGGCATGCTCAAGGTGCTTCAGATCCACCCCGGCTAGATCTTGCTCCTCCAGCTCCATGTCCGCATCCCCGTCCTCTGTCTCCAGCAAGTCTTGTGGCTCCTGAGCCATGTCTAGGGGGGGGGAGATCTGACTCCTTACCCTGTGGGGGCCGTTTAGTTCTTTGGCTTGTAGGCTAGGGTCCATTATCCGTAAGTGGTACATTTGGGTTCGTAAGGGTTGTGGGGTTCTCTGGTTGATCTTGTAGAATTGCAAACTTATTACTAGTTGAGGGATCTTTACTTACTTGGGATGGTTGCTTTCTTCCTCCTTGTCGTCTTTTCCCTGCTGGTTGTGCAAAGCCATCCTTGTCTTTTCCACTTTCCGGGTTCCCTTCTTTGTGAGCATTATTGAGAGGGAACTCTCTGAAAAGATGACCGTGTTCGTGGCATTTCCGGCACCAGAATGGAATGTGTTCATAGTCGATGGTTTGGGACCAGTCCTTGTCATGATATTCCAGTATGATGGATCCTGGGAGTGGCTTGGCAATGTTCAGGTACACACAGATTCACGCATAGGAAGTGTAGCACCGCTGCTTGGTGGCTTCAGAAGACTTAACATAGATGCTGATGGTGTTGCCTATACCGGCCAAGACCTCTTCCAGCCAGAATTCTTGGGGGAGAGAGTACAATCTAATCCATACCGGTTCATGGGAAAAGTCCTCCTTCTCAGGGCTGAACTTCTTTGTCCAGAATCTTAAAAAGAGTCCTGCCGAGTTGTAGAAGTATGACCCCCCATCAAAGATGCGATTGCGATCCTCCAGGTTGTGGAGGATGATTGTGAAGAACCCCTTGGAGCCCAGTTGTATCTCATAGTGACCTTTTGGTTTCCACCAATATTGTATTCATTTGACCAGATCGCACTCAGAAGGCCAGAGCCCTAGGAATTTTCCCACCAGGGCATAGTCTCTCATATATTGCTTTTGCTCTTCTATGCGTGGTGAGATGATAACATATTTTGGGGCCTGTGGGGCTTGTGGGATGCATTTACCTGGCATCCATGGAGTTGACGCAGTAGCTGGAATAGTCTCTTTCTCTGTATCGATGTCCATCTCCCGATCCTTGAAGGTTCCTTCCTCTAGAAGCTTTGAGCGCAAATCTGGTGGTGGCTCAAAGGTTGGCCTTTTCGTACTTTCTACTGAGTTTCCATTCGCCGTGGCTTGGCTATAGGAGACGCCATTCGACTCCCCTTCCCTGCGAGACATGAGCCCCAGTAGGGCAGGCGTTGTGAAGGCGCAGTTCAAAGCGGCTGAAGAACCCTAAACCCTCGGCTCCGAGCGATTATTGTTTCGTTTCAACCTACAAGATGAATGTATGTTGATCAATATTAAACATCCATTTTATCATGGATTCTTCCCCATCCATTTTGAGAACTCCATATCTTGTCATTACATTTTCCATCATTGTGCCTTGAAATTTATACACATTAAGATCTTACTTCACCACGTTCCTAACCTTGTTGATCATCTATTCATTTTGATAACCTAAAACACCTTCATCCACCCATTAAAACATGGGAGCCCTTAACACTATGTTTCTGATGCAATTGCTTAATTCTACTTCAAAACATTTATATATCATGGTTGAAAATCAATAATGCCAATAAATTTACACTTTTAAGTTCTACTTGATCCTTATGTACTATTTGCATAATTATGTCACATACATGTAATAAAGGAAAGGTCATGCCCAATACTTGGTCATCCTAAACCACTAGATTTGAGAAACCACTTTTTCTATCCACTTGTCCCCCATTACCATTTATTTTCACATGTCCTTCACAATGATGATATGGTTAGGGTCCTTTGTATTAATGATCTGGATATATCAGTACTACCCTAGTAACTTGCACCTAAAGTGAACTTTGAAGTCGTAGGATATTGCAACAACACAAAGGAAGTGACCTCTACATGACACCTTATCTATAGATACCTATGCTCTTCCTCCTTATTTTCATATACTTAATTTTGGATTTTGCACCTAGTTGTTTACTCATTCTTATACCTATATTTGAATTTGTTGGTTGATAGATTTATTAATATTAGTATGGTGAAAGAAGTTCCTTTTGGTTAGGTTCGGTTAGAGCACCATGGTTGTGGTCTATTTAGTCTATTTGATAAGAATGAAGAGAAGGAGGGAAGGAATGATGATTAGATAATGTAACCTCCTGTCCCCAACACCCACATTTAGGCTTAGGATGCTCCTTATTATCCAACTTCTCTTGAGCATGGTTTCACCATCCACACTTAAACTTAGACTGCTCATCTTTATCCAACTTAGCCTCCCCATGTTGAGCATGACCACGTTTTCCCTCTCGTTTATGAGGGACAATATTTTACCGCTAGGGAAGTTGAAAAACAACAACACACGAGTGTGCTAAAACAATTCCATTACATAGACAACTCTAGCTCCAACTCTACAAGTCTCCCCCCTCTCTCTTACTAATTTCTTGGTGATAAATATGTTTGTAGTTAATAATATAATATTGAAATATATATGTTTGTAGTTGAGTGATGAAGAGGATGAGGGCAAGTAGAGGAAAAAAGGTGGGAGGAAGAAAAGTGTAAATGAGAACATGAAGGAAAAGCTCCCCAGTGGACACCATTCTTCATAGTGTGTCGATGAAGAAGATGAGAGAGTGAGTCTGTTATATAAAATCAACACCTCAATTAGAAATAAAGGGAAGAATAAGGAGCATTAAAGTTACTATATATATAAATAAAACCTTTTAATGCGTTTTCATGTGTTTAATTCTTCCAAACATATGTGACCAAGTCTTATTTTATTTTAAGTAGTAATGTGTGTGTTAGAATAGAGAGTATAAAATATCAATGTCATGTGCTATGATGCATGGCTTGTGTTGTGTTTGGCTTGCCCTTTTGTCACGAAGTATTTTACCTCTACAATAATAATTACATGATAAATTCATACAATTGGTTATTGTTACGGATTTAGTACTTCTACTCAGGGAATTTGGTCCAAATGTTTACTTCTTATAATAAAGAATATCCAATACTTAGATTCTTATTAAATTTAATTAATGTCTTATCGTTCCAAAATTAACAACTGCAACATTAAACTATAATATATTCAACAAGACATAGCAACAATAATACATTGAAATAAACTACAAGAAGTTTTGCAACTATTCCAAGTTTATTTCTCGAAAGAAAATGATATTGAAAACACAAGAATTAAACATACAACAAAACATCAAGAAAATCAGATAGAAATGAACACAATATCACAAGGGAAACGTGAATGAAAAATAATAATCTAAGGGTCTTGTCATTCTTCTTCTCCTTCATTTTAAAGACGTTTCTTAAGTAAGAAAACATAAATATAACGAACACAATATCACAAGGTAAACATGAATGAAAAATAATAATCTAAGGAGGGTCTTGTCATTATTCTTCTTCATTTTAGAGATGTTTCTTAAATAAAAAAACATAAATATAATGTTTGTTTGTTCAAACAAAACCATTACTCTCCAAAAGAAGCTATAGTTTCTTGTAAGATGATGACTTTGATAATTCAAAACCATTACTCTCCACTACTTAAGAAGTTGTAGTTTCTTGTAAGATGATGACTTTGATAATTCAAAACCATTAGTCTCCACTACTTAAGAAGCTGTAGTTTCTTCTAAGATGATGACTTCGATAATTTTCGTTTGAGAATAGATTTTTCCGAAGTCCAAATAAAAGAGAACCATATTAATGTAACAATGTTCCACTCTGAAACTTAATATTATCTTTATGCTAAAAGCATGTAATAAGGGAAATACTATGCCAGTATTGGTTTGGATTGAGAAACATTAGGCCCCTTTACTTGGATATGCACTTGAAATTCGATATCTCACTAAAGGCTGATTGGGTTTTATTTGTAAAACCCTGGAGGATGCGACCCTTCTACTGGATTCTCGGTGGGTTTTTGGGGAAATCAGTTTGATGTTGAAACGTTGGAGGGTTGCTTTTGACCCGTCGATTGAACATTTTCAGTTTCGTCATTTGTGGGTTCTTTTTCTGTGTTTACCTATTCATCTTTGGAATGAGGGAGCTCTTCAGGTTATAGGAGACAATTTGGGAAAGTTCATTGCGCTGGAAAACTAGACCCTTTATACACCTACTAGGAAGATTGGCAGAATTATGGTAGAAATGGATATCCAATGTGGTTTGCCAAAGGTCTTAGATATCAAATGGCGTGGTCATTGCTTTTTATAGAGGTTGGATTACCTCGGTATATCATTCTGATGCAACTTATGCCGCAACACGGGTCATCTCTATAGAGATTGTAATGGCTTTGCGGAAGAAGTGTCGGAGGACATTTCTATCTAAAGGGATCCTCCTGACTATGTAACAAAAGTGTACTCCTATAGGAACGAGCCTTTACATTATGGTTCATAGCCTTGGAGCTAGTTGGAGTCTCCGAAGACTCTCAATGGTATGTTAAAATTTCTCTGTCCCACTTTATATTCTACATTGTCTATATGGGAAAATGATGCTTTGGATGCGTCTCGCTGGCTAGTTTTTTCCACTACCAAAGCTGAGGGCCTACTGAGTTTGATAGGGTAGTAATAGGACCTATCATAGTGGAAACAATGCAGCCAGATAATTTTGTTTCCTTACCGGTGGTTGATTCGGGGGTAAAGCCTTTACCTATAGCTGAGCCTCCTGCTCACTCTTCCCTTAAGATTCATTAGACTAGATTGCCTGATCTGTGTACTTTCTTGGCTCCGACACATATCTCCTCCCCTTTGTCCCAGGAGCAGTTGGATAGAGCTGTGATTGAACCTAGTTATAGAGAATCTGAGGAGGATGAATCCACTCTTAGTGTTGTACTAGACTCCTTGATTCCCTTTATTTGTGACACTAATGCTACAGTTAAATTTCCAGTTTACTTGGGAAAGGTTGTTCATGTTTCATCTAGTGGTGGGGGGGATGGTACTTCTCATACACACATTGATGGGACTGGGAAAGAATTTTCCTGGTCTAGGGGCCTAGGCATCGAACACTCTCCTATAAAGACCCAAAGCATCTGGAAAAAACTGGTGGGTATGACTTCACAGTCAGTTGACTCTGTTCCTTCCTCCACTGACAGTGGGGCTCTTAGAGCAATGAAAGACCTGGCGTGGGATAAGTAAGATTGTTACTCTCTTTAAATATAAGAGGGATCGGTGGCACCCTCAAATCCACCTATGTACGATGTCTTTTGGATCGTACTCGCCCAGACATTATTTTTTTACAGGAAACCTTAGTTCATGAGAAAAAAGCTAGAGATTTCATATATTATCTTCGACCTATCTGGGTTTCATGTGTTGTAAATGCATTGGGTACTTCTGGAGGTTTATTAGTTACTTGGGACCCAAACATTTATGATTTGGTTCCTCACCTTATTGTTGGTGGTATTTTGTTGACAGGCAGGTGTATTATAAGCAAGAGGGAGATCTCTTTGCTCAATATCTATGGCCCTTGCTCGGATCATAAACACTTTTGGAGTTCAGTGGTAGACAATGGTCTACTATCTTATAAAAATCTGATCATTGCTGGTGATCTGAACATTACCTTCTGTCCAGATGAGGTCTGGGGAGGATCCTCATATACACAAACTTCAGATGGGTATTTCAAAGATTTATTCCTTTCCAAAACTCTGATAGATATCCAACCCACCAAACTAGTCCCTACTTGGTGGAATGGTCGATATGGAATTGAGGCCATTTCCAAGCGATTGGATAGATGTTTAGTTTCTGAAGTTTTATTATCTAGCGTTGGCATCTATAGATCCCGGGTGGAGTACCCCTTTATCTCTGATCACACCCCTGTTTTAGTTCAACTAGAGATTCGTCCCTTTTACAAAGCCTATCCTTTCAAATTAAATTCTCATTGGTTGCATGAAAAAGATTAGGTGGATATAGTTCACAAGATATGGAAGGATCATATTTTCTTAATCAAAGGTGGCAGACAACGCAAAATCATTTGGAAATTAAAGGTTTTAAACAAACATTCTAAATTATGGATTAAGGAAAGCATTGGTAGGAGCAAGCATCATCTGGCAACTTTAGAGACCAAAATAAGGGATACAATTATGAAATTGGTGGGGAATTCAACAAATATGGAAGTGGAAAAACATCTCCAACATATGGAACTTGAAAGCAATAATATATTACTTGGTTTTGAAGAACAATGGAGACTTCGCAGTAGGGTGATCTAGATTCAGAGTGGTGACAATAACACCAAGTTATTTCACAATTATACAAATCACAGTAGGATTCGAAAACATGTTTGGAGATCACTGATGAAAATGGGTATACACACATAGATCAAGGAGCTATAAAGTAGAAAGTTGTTCTATATTTCATTTTTTTTTTCAAAGCTCCAATTATCCCGAACACTACTGAACAAGTCAAGGTTACTGGTCTATTTCCCTGGATGGTTAATGATGAAAAGTCCTATTCTCTGTAAAATCCAGTAACTATGGAGGAATTAAAGGCCATATTATCTCTTTTCAAAAAGGTAAGAGTCTAGAGCCCGATGGTTGGACTGTCGAATTTTTCACCTACTTTTTTGGTTTAGTAGGGGAGGATCTCCTTGAGATAGTGGAGGAGTCACGATTGAGAGGTTCTATTGCTAGGAGCCTAAATTCGAATTTCCTAACACTTATACCAAAATAAAACAAACCAATTACTTTTGAAGATTTTTTCCCTATCTCACTGTGCAACCTTTGCCATAAATTAATCTCAAAAATCACCGCGAATTAGGTAAAACCGATCCTTTCTAGATCAATTTCTGTAGAACAATTGTTTTTTTTGCAAGGGAGGTGATTTGAAGATGCTATAGGAACAACACATGAGAGTCTTCATAGCATAAAAAGAAAGAAATTAAAGTCACTTGTTTTGAAATTGGATCTGCGGAAAGCATATGATTGCATTGATTGGGATTTTTTAAGGATGACTTTATTACAAGTGGGCTTCGACCTCCAGATGACAAAGTGGATTATGAGTTGTGTAAATTCCTCTTCTTATGCCGTTTTACGTAATGGTGAGGCTACATATTTTTTCAGAAGCGACAGAGGACTGCACCAGGGCTGTCCATTATCTCCATTATTATTTATCTTGGTTATGGAAGGTCTCATACTTTAATTAAAAGAAAGTAAAGGGGAAGGCAATCTAATAGGTATAAAATTGTCCAGAATGATAAAAATTCTCCATTTATTATTTGTGGACGATGTCCTAATTATGAGAAAGGATACATTAAAAGAATGGCTAGAAATTGACAAAATTATTAAGTTATTTTGTAAAGCATTAGGACTCCATGTTAATGATTCAAAAACTACAGTCCATTTTGAGGGTCTATCTGATGATGACCTTATCCCTTTTAAGTTGTTTCTTCCTTACACTTTTACCGATATTTCTTTCAGTTTCAAGTATATTGGATACTTTCTAAAGATTGGGGTGTATAGGGCGGACAATTGGAATTGGCTAGTGACCAAATTGGAAAAAAAGATTGGATTATGGTGCAACAGGTGGTTATCCTTGGGTGGAAGATACATTTTATTAAATTTAGTTTTGGAGATTCAACCGATATATTGGATGTCTATGGAGACCATCCCTCACTCCGTATTGAACAAGATTTGAAAACTTATTTTCAATTTTCTCTAGAGTGGTCACAGAGAAACACAACAAGTTCATCTTTGCAGGTGGGATCTTCTTTCCAGACCAAAGAAGTGTGGTGGTTGGGGGCTTTGCAACTTATTTCTCTTCAACATTTCCTTGACGATAAATACTGTTTGGCATGTGCTGACTTGGTAAGGTATCTGGCACTAACCGATTCTAGTATTCAGTCTTACATGCACTCGTCTTTAGGAAATAGCCCAGATATTTGAAACCGATTGAGATCTCAATAAAGGTATATGGAAGAAACTCCTTAAAAGGAGCCAGTTCAACATTAGATAGTCCTTTGTAATTTACAGTAGTTTTTGATTAGTTTATCAATAATATCGATTCTTTACAAAATAACTAAATAATGTTGTCGATCTCATCCATTCTTTTAATGTAGCCTTAGTCATAATAAGGACATCATCCACAAACAACAAGTGCAATATTTTGATCATTCTGGACACCTTTATACTTGATAGATTGCCTTCACCAATGCTACTTTTCATTAATAGACTGAGCTCTTCCATAAATAGAATAAAATGTAACGGTGATAATGGGAAACCTTGACGCAAACCTTTGCCACTTTTTGAATAATTATGTCACCTCGTCATTGAGTAATACAACAAATGAAGAAGAAGTAACACAACTCATGATCTAGTTTGTCATCTGGAATCCAAAACCCACTTTTAATAATGTCAGTCTTAAGTGATCCCAATCAATGCAGTGATAAGCCTTCCTCAAGTCCAACTTCAATACCAATGACTTTAATTTATTTTTCTTTATGGTATGTAAACTCTCATGTGCAGTGTCGATATCATCTTGTATCTATCGTCCTTGTAGGAACCCCAACTATTTAGTTGAGAGTGAGCTTGATGGGATCGACTTTATTCGATTAACAATTATTTTTTATATCACTTTATAACAAAGGTTACAGAAGGAAATCAGACGGAAATCATCAAAGGTAACTGGTTTATTTTCCATTGGTATAAGAGTCAGAAAGGTTGAGTTTAGACTCCCTACAATGGAACCTTTCCATCTCGAATCCTCAACCATCTTAAGGAGATCTTCCCCAACTATGTCAAAAAAGAATATGAAGAATTCAACCGTCCAATCGTTCGACCTTGGGCTTTTATCTTTTTTGAATTGAAATAAAATAGTCTTTAGTTCCTCCATAGTAACATGACTATATAGTGGATCATACTCATCATCATTAACCATCTTGGGAAAGAGACCAGTTACCTTGACTTGATCAATGGTATTAACAATAGATAGATCCTTATAAAACTTTTTGAAATAGGATATCACCTCCTCCTTTATGTCTCCCTGGTTTGTAAGGGTGAAACCATTTTCATCATTGATCTCCCAAACATTTTTTCGATTTCTATTGTGGCTTGCAACATTATGAAAATACTTAGTATTATTGTCCCCACTTTTTATCCAAATATCCCTGCTGCGAAGTCTCCACTGCTCTTCTGTATCACATAATAGATTGTTTCTTTTAAGTTCTAGCCGTTGTAGATGAATTTCCACTCCCCGATTTTTTGTATCCCCGACAAGACTCGCAATTGTGTCCTTTATATCTTCTTCTAGTGTCTCCAGTTGAGCCTTGTTCCCAGCACAAACTTCTTTATACCAGAGCTTTGTTTTTGTCTTTAATAGCTTTAATTTCCACACTTATCTTCTCTGGATATCACCTTCATGAAAGAAACAGGGATCCTTCCAAATCTTTTTTACCAATGCCACATAATCATCACTATGCAACCAATGGGAATTTAATTTGAACGGATATGCCTTGTATATAGGTGGAATCTCCAGCTGGAGTAGTACAGGGGCATGATCTGAAATAAAAGGATACTCAACCCAGTACCTGAATAATCCAACTACAAAAAATAAACCTTCAGAGACAAGACATCTGTCCAATCGCTTGGCTATAGCCTCTTGACCAGAATGTCCATTCCGCCAAGTCGGAACCAGTTTTGTTGGTTTAATGTCTATCGAATTTTTTGAAAGGATTAAATCTTTGTAATAATCCTTTGTCAATCCAGGAACAAAGGAACCTCCCTAGGCCTCATACGAAGAGAAAATTATATTAATATCACCAACAATAATCAAGTTGTTAATGGAAAAAATAACACTATCCGCCATTGAGCGCCATAAAAAATTTCGGTTCAAACACAAACCATATATATTAAGCAAGGCGATATCCCTCTTGTTAATAATACACCCGCGTGTTAACAAAATACCACCAATAGTAAGAAAAGGAACCAATTCATATAAATTTGGGTCCCAAGTGACTAATAATCCTCTCAAAGTACCAACAAAATTAACATCACTTGAAACCCAGGAGGGACATAAATGGTGCATAAAATCTCTAGCTTTTTGTTCATGGGATAGGGTTTCCTCAAGGAAAACGATATCTGGG
>ML793452.1:199257-253377 GCA_009831015.1 Picea engelmannii | reverse complement strand
ATTATTAATATTAAATATTGATATTGTACAATTTAATTATATAAAATTATTAAATGATGTTAAATCTCTTATTTAAAAAAAATTGAAGTAAACAAAATAAAGTTTTTTTAAATTCTATATTTAAAAATATTAAAGTAAATAATCATTTATATTAAACATGTATTTTTATAAAATATAGATATTAATTTTTAAGTGTATTATTGAATCATATACTAAACATAAATTAAAATGAAATTATAATTAGTTTTATGATTATATTTAAAAATATTAAAATAAAAGTCAAGAATAAGTATGTTAGATATTACTAAATTTTAGATTTAAAATATTGAAATAAATAATTATACACATTAAATATGTACTTTTATAAAGTATGTACATGGGATTTTATAAAGCATGTACGGATTCCTTATTTCATCTCAACCCTGCAAAGTTCAAGAACAGGTCTAACTGCCCAAATTCACTACAGACAAGATTGTATCCAAAAATCGAAGGAAAATGTATTGTAACACGTCTGTTAAGTAAACATTTAAGGCTGTGAGGCATGTTAGGTAAACATTTAAGGATGTGAGAATAGTCTAAGGGCCCCGCGCTGTGTAAACATTCAAGAAAGAATGCGTGTGGTAGACCGGTTTACATACGTTCAGTACTTAATAATAATAAAAAATAATATTATTAATAATAACAATAGTACAACAAACATACAAATATTTATAATTAACGAAACTTAGGAAAAATTTAGCTAGCAGAAAATGCTAAGACAAAAATTCAAACTAATGCTAGCATTAATCCACCTTCGATCAATGCATAGGAAAATATATGCGTGTTGATCTTGGATTAAAACATGAATTAAAACATTGGGAGTAGCAAAGCCAACAATAAGACTTCAAATCTATTGTCCAATGAGATGATGACATATAACATTTTTTTTATTATATAAAAAATAACGTTTTTAGTTCTATAGTACGAACAATAGAAATGGTGCGAAAATTTATAGTCAATGGGTATATTAATATGAAGTCAACGAATTATCGATTGCTATAGTCCCTCTATGCCTTCGACAGGGACTAATAACATATAATCACTTTTATGCTTAGTACAAGGTCATATTTAAGTGGATTAATTTTTTGTCCTCCTTATAGCTTTCTCTATATAAAAAAAAACCCAAACTCTATTCCAATGTGAAATTAATGATTTGTGTTGTATTCATCATGCCTATCCTCACATGCTATTGGATTTTTTCAAAGGTTCTTGAACTTTATCATGGATCTTTGGGATGTTCTTAATTAACCTTGTGACTTGCTCATGTTCGTTTTCTTCTTTAACTACCGCTTAGCTTAGTATCTATGATTTCCCATAATGCTTTTCAAAAGTAGTTGAAAAACCTATTGCTACTGTAAAAAGTTATCCATGTTGGTGTACCAAAGTGCATCATAAATTTATTGAAGAACAATTATGCTATTTTTTGAGTTTAACCTATTTTCTTACAAGGCATCGTGATAGAAATTAGGAAGAAAAGAGAGAAAAATGGACATTTTGTAGCATTCACCATCTCCGACTAGAAGATTCAGAGGAAGGATTCCTCTTTCTGAAAGTTGTAAAGCAAAGAAGTTGATAATTGATTTCTCACATGCCAAAATTGTAATTAGTCTTCTAAACCTAAATAAAGAGATTAAAGTTGTATATCTAACTCTAGTTTTAAATTTTGTAAAGATCAAAATACTTTTGAAAGGATTTAAAAAAATTCTTCCATATTTAATTGTATTGAGACAAGCCAGATGCATTTTACAACTTGGTATGGATGAGATGTGTAGCATAACATAATTGTGATGTGGTTTGGTGATAAAATAAAATAAAATATAATAATAATAAAACAAAAACAAAAACAAAAACAAAAACAAAAACAAAAACAAAAACAAAAACAAAAACAAAAACATTTAAGTTGACTTATAAATGATTTTCAAAGTGAAGTGCAATTGACATCTTGATATGGATGAGATATGTAATATAATGTAACCCTAGTAAAGTCAAATGAAAGAAAATTTTACATATATAATGTAAACGTGAAAAAAAGACAACCATAAAAATAACAATTAATACGACAATACATAAACCAATGTAAATTCATTTGAACCCTTATCTTTTAAGTATATAAAGTTCTACTTTCCCCTTCTTTATCCTTCTTGATGCTTAATAGATCCAAAACTAAGATGAATCTATGTTTTTTTTTGTAAGTTAGTAGTATTATATATAAAATGCCTTCCAAAACCGAAGTAGAGGTTCAAAATACAGAAATAGCCATACTGTAATTACTGGACTGCCCCAACAGAGGGGAAACCAGTCCAACCAGCAGGGGAGGCAAGAATAAGTGGTGTAATATTATGAGAAAAATAGTCTCAAACTGTCTGGTCACCAGCTAAAAAGAAGAGAAGCTAATAAAACTTAAAGTACCACTATGGACCTAGACATTTGGCGAAAAACCTGGCCAGGTGGCGTAGATGGCCTCAGACCATGGTTCCTCCTCGACATATGTCACTTGGTTTGCCCATTTCATTCCAGCTTCCACACTGCGCTCGGCTCTGTCGGAACCTGTCGAAGTATCCTATAGCGGTCATCATGCTGTGTCCACCTCCATGACCATGTCCTCGTGCTTGGATTGCTCTAGCCCATTCCCTGCGGATCGTTGCACCTGGGCGTTTCCTTCACTGGTAGCTGCGTAAGGTTCCCCTACTATAGTCGCCTCTTCTGGGTCTAAGGGGAAGCCTCTTGTAGGGAGGAAAGGAGCTAAAGAAGGACCGCGACCTTTCTGTCCGTGGCTTGCAGATAGAATTGAAGGTCCGCCACCCCCTGACGGAGTTCAAAGACCAAACCGAAGAGGATGGTGAGGCTTTCTCTTAGCTGCGTGTCGAAGAAAGAGTCATAGGACTGGTTCTCGGAGTTCCATGGCTTGTAGGGAGGAGGTGGCTCTCCCCTGGTTTTTCTTAATGACTCAAGAACTGGTATAGGAGGAGGCTCAACCGTTGGAGGGGCAAGAGGGGGACGCGAGGAGGAACATGGAAGCATGGGGATGATATCTAGACAATCAAACCACAAAACAGGCAGAGCGGGAGAGGGAGGAAGAAAAGGCTCAGGCTGGAGGGAAGGGGAGGAGCAGAAGGAGGGCAAGTCGGGGGGCGAGACAGAAGGCCGACGAGGTTTCCATGGAGAGCCTCTCCACGGCCTCCCCCTTGGGTGGGACATGAGGTTCTTCTCGTGATTGCCAGAAGTGACCAGGTGAAACAGGTAGAGGTGGAGTGTTTGGAGACGAGTAGGGACAACAAAAAGCATGAAGGTTCGGGAAAGATCAGGCCAGGGCAGCAGAGGGGGGAGCCATTCAGAGCGCGAGCAAAGACGAGGGGCATACACCAACAACCAAGCCATGAAATGAAGCGTAAAGGGAGAGGGAAGCTGCATAAATGAGCTGCTACTACGTCGTAAGAGCAATGCAGGAGTGGGGTGGCGGGCGGTGGCACGAGCCCGTCACATGGCTCCATGCCCCGTTGGCCGATCCCTGCCTCCACTATATGCAAAGTTTTCCACACTAGCACCCCATCCAGGGGAGTGTCCACCATTCTAGCTTTGCGGATACATTGATGGAGAATAGGGTGATCAGGTTCCAGGGCTGAGTTGCATAGGAGTTCTGGTCCGCTCCAGTTGGTACCCATATTATCCAATTCATCCGCAACTTGATTCACCTTCCTCCTGATGTGAGAAGGTATGATAGCCAGATTTGGTTGCAATAAGTCTGTGATTATCTGTAGCCCATGTGAAAGTCTCCAACTAGGCGACATTATGTCCGGGTTCGCTCCATTTAAAATTCTGTGCAACAGATTGATGATGATTTGAGAGTCCCCCTCGACTATTATCTTGGTGAAATCGTTTTTGATGGCTAATTGCATTCCTCTGATAAGTCCCCAAAGTTCTGCTGCATTGTTCATGGAATGACTGAGGGAGCCTGTGCTTATGAGAAGGATGTGCCCATGATGGTTGCGGAAGACTACACCATATCCCGTTGTGCCTGGATTGCCCTTAGAGGCTCCGTCAAAATTGAGCTTGATGAAATCCACTAGGGGGGGAGACCAAAAGGAGGGGCTACTGAAAGGGGAGGAAGGAGAAGAGGGAGGGAGAGGATGAAGAGCAGGAAGAGGAGTCCAATGCCAAAGGATGGGGAGTTTGGAGGGAGTGATGATTAAGTCTTCGTCGGTCCACTGCTGAAGGTTGAGAGTTTCCATGATATTGCGATGGCATTGATGCCAACATTGTTGCCATGGGAGGGAGATACTTCTGAAAAGTCTTCTGTTCCTTTCTTTCCAAGTTTGCCAAAGGATGAAGCCTGGAAGTAGTTGCCAAATACGATTGAGGAGAGGGAAATGGAAAGCCTGGTCCCTCCAGTTCGTAATGGTGTCGATAATACTATCTCTGTGGCGGTCCGAGGTGCGCATGATAAGCGCCGCTTGATCACAGATTTGAGCAGTATAAGGGAAAGAATTGAGGAGATGGTTCATGGTTTCATCTGTCTCTCCACAAAGCATGCAAATAGAGGGCCCAACAAAACCCCTTTTCGAGAGGTTATCCCAGGTGAGAATGATTGAGTGTAAGACAAGCCAGAGAAAGAGGGTGATTTTTGGCCAGTGTTTAAGACTCTAGATTTTGTGCCAAACATTCCTTGAAGGGAGGGGGTCTATTTGAGTTTTGATCTAGTAGGATTCCCGCGTGCTGTAGGTGCCCTGTGGCCTGTATCCCCACCTAAGGATATCCTCTCCTGCAATTTTGGGAATTTTCCGTTTGGCTAGTTCTTCTTGCCAAGGTGCCAGGTCCACATGCGCCTCTAGATTAATGAATTCCCTGTCCAAGTGTCAGCAGCGCCAGGTGTCTTCTGGGGAATTGTCCTGCCAGTAGTCAACTACTCTTTTCAGGCCCGCCCATGTAGCTTGGGTACAAATGTCTCTATCCCAGTCCTCATTGTCCAAAACTGGCCATTGTTGCCAGGAATCTTTCCAGAAAAGAGCTATTTCCCCATTTCTGATTTCCCAGAAGGCATGCCGAGTCACCAATTGTCTGTTCTGTTTAGCCGCTGTCCAGATTAAGGAGCCTGGGTTGTCCCCATTCCATCGAATTAGGTTCTTCTCTGCCACATTTGGAGAGTATTTCTTCCTCCAAAGTCTGGCCCAGAGATCCTTGGGGTTTTTTAACCACCACCACCAAATTTTGGCACTTAGAACTTCATTCATAATGAAGGGATCTCGTAATCCTAAGCCACCTTGCTCTTTGGGTTGACAGAGTTTGTCCCAACTGACTAGCGCTATTTTCTTCCCTGAGTTGAGGCCTTGCCAAATGAAGTTTCTTTGTAAGATTTTAATGGTTGTGAGAACGAACTTCGGGGCAACCAGCGCTGAAAAGGTGCAGATCGGAAGGGCCTGAAGAATAGCTTGGAGAAGAGTAAGACGACTGGGAAGGTTTAAGACTCTGAAGGTCTAGGAAGAAAGCCTCTTGGTAAAGGAGGATAAAAGATGTTCCCAGGAGGAGTTCTGGAGGGCATTGTCAATCAAGGGAATGCCAAGGTATTTGGATGGAAGGGAGCTTCTATTAAAACCCAGGATATCAGAGATATGGCGCTGGATTGGAGGGGGCGTATTGAAGAAGAAAATTTGGGACTTATCCTTGTTGCAGTCCAGGCCTGAGGCATCTGAGAAGGTTTGGAGGATCGCCATGAGAGATTTGGCTTCACGGACAGTTGGGCTGCCCATCAAAAGCGTGTTGTCCACAAATTGATTGTGTTAGATAGGGGGGGAAATGCCATGCAAGGGGAGGCCTGTCAGAAGGTTGCTTTCAATTGCTGCATGGATGGAATGACTAAGACGTTCGGCCAAGATGATGAAGAGGAAAGGGGAGAGAGGATCTCCCTGTCTAATTCCTCTTGAGGGGGATAAGGGTCGAGAGGGAACACCATTGATGAGAATAGAGAAGAAAGTCGAGGAGGTTAGATTCAGAATCCAAGTCACCCAATGTTTATCAAAACCAAAATCTAGGAGCATTGCTCACTTGTATTCTCAGCTTATCTTGTCAAAGGCTTTAGAGAGGTATAATTTGAGGAGCATACCTGGTGTTTTGGTCTTCTGCAGAGAGTGAGTCACTTCATGGGCAAGGATGATGCTGTCCAGGATTTGTCTGCCCTCAACATATCCTGATTGCTCTGGGGATATGATTGTCGGTAAGATAGTCTCGAGTCTCCTGGCTATCACTTTTGTCAGGAGTTTGTAGATGACATTGCAGAGAGCTATGGGCCTGAATTGCTTGGGATGATGTGCCTGCCCCTCTTTGGGTACTAAGGTGAGGAAAGTTGCATTGAGAGCCTGGAGGACCTGTCCAGTGGCTCTAGAGTCTTCCAAAATTTCCCAAACCTCTGCCCTGATCATCGGCCATAAATGGTGGAAAAAATCGCTGGTGAAGCCATCATGTCTAGGAGCCTTGAATTTGGGGGTGTCATGAAGCGCTTAGTCCACTTCCTCAATTGTGAAGGGTTGGAGCAGTGCTGAGTTTTTCTCCTGGGTAACGAGGGAGGGAACATGCTGCGTAACCTTATTGATGGCCTCATGTCTATCCAGGAGTGGTTCTGTAAGGAGATCTTGATAATAGTCTATCAAGGTTGTTTCCATGTCTTCATGGGAATGAATGGTTTCCCCGTCATCGGAGATGAGATGCGTGATCTTATTAGAGTGCCTTTCGTGGTTGACAGTTCTGTGAAAGAATTTGGTATTGCGTTCCCCTTCCTTGAGCCATTGGATGCGCGATTTCTGTTTCCATAACATCTCTTCTTGTCTTTTCCTAGCCTCGAGCTATTGATTTACTGTTACTTCCTGGGCCTTTAGCTTGTTCGTTAGCCCTTGCATTCTGATCTGGTTTTGAATCTCGCCCATTTGTTCTGACAACTTCTTTTGGGAGTCGAAGATATTGCCAAAGGTATGCTTATTCTAGAGTTTGAGAGTTTGTTTGAGGTTCTTTAACTTTTGCTGGAATCTGTGCATTTTGGAGCTGTGAGAGACCTCTGCTTCCCTCCACCAGTGCTGGATATTTTCTTGGAAATCGGGATGGTCAAGCCAGAGCTGTTCAAACCTGAAGGGTTTCTTACTAGGTGTGGCTGGGACATCCAACCATAACTATATAGGCCAGTGATCCAAGCCAGAGAAATTCAAGATGGTAGCTTCCATAACCGTTCCTTCCATCATAAGGGAGTCAGAGATGATGAATCAATCTAGTATGCAAGCGATTTGGTGTATTCCGGTCCTTCTGTTTGTCCAAGTGTGAATGCCATTGTTGGCCTCCAGGTCGATAATGTGAAGATTTTCTATGAGGCTATTGAATTCGCTGGAGTCCCAATCCAATCGCCTTGATCCTCCTTTTTTTTCCTCCAGGCTGCGAATGATATTGAAATCTCCACCAACTGTCCATTTGTTATACTGTGTTAGACTGGATAAGTAATTTAGGCTCCTAAGGAAGGCTTTCTTATCCCTTGGGCTGGCCGGGCCGTAGACATTGGTCAGGTGTCCAGGCTTGTTTGAGCCCATGAGCCTATAATCTGCTGTAATGGACCATCTGGTGGCGAGGAAGTTTTCCAACAACACTGAGTTGGTGTTCCAAAGAATATCCAATCCTCCAGCTGTTCCTGTGGCGTCGGTTGAAGCCACTTCCCCTTGCTTCCAATAGTAGGGAAGTAGCCTGTCGATGTCTTCTGAAGTGCATTTTGTTTCCTGCAAAAGTACTATGTCAGGTTTTTCCGTTAAGATCAGATCCCGTAGCATTTTTTGCTTGCTACGTCCATTGAGGCCTCTGATATTCCATGAGATGATCTTCATGATGATAGGGGGGTAGGGAAAGGAGGGAAGCTATCCGAGATCAGGTGGATTTGTCCTGAGTTTACCATAAAGTGGCCTATTTCTTGTATGAGCTTATTGGTAGATTTCCTCCCTCTTTTCTTTTCGTCTTTCTGAGTTTTATTTGGGTTTTTTGACTGACTACCTTGGATTCCCAGAGCTTTTCTTGCTCGAGTTGAGGACCCAACTGAATATTTGAGAAAGACCTTGTGCACCTTCCATAATTGATCCCTGGGTATAGTGTAAAGTTTTTGATGCCTGTAGGCATGCTCAAGGTGCTTCAGATCCACCCCGGCTAGATCTTGCTCCTCCAGCTCCATGTCCGCATCCCCGTCCTCTGTCTCCAGCAAGTCTTGTGGCTCCTGAGCCATGTCTAGGGGGGGGGAGATCTGACTCCTTACCCTGTGGGGGCCGTTTAGTTCTTTGGCTTGTAGGCTAGGGTCCATTATCCGTAAGTGGTACATTTGGGTTCGTAAGGGTTGTGGGGTTCTCTGGTTGATCTTGTAGAATTGCAAACTTATTACTAGTTGAGGGATCTTTACTTACTTGGGATGGTTGCTTTCTTCCTCCTTGTCGTCTTTTCCCTGCTGGTTGTGCAAAGCCATCCTTGTCTTTTCCACTTTCCGGGTTCCCTTCTTTGTGAGCATTATTGAGAGGGAACTCTCTGAAAAGATGACCGTGTTCGTGGCATTTCCGGCACCAGAATGGAATGTGTTCATAGTCGATGGTTTGGGACCAGTCCTTGTCATGATATTCCAGTATGATGGATCCTGGGAGTGGCTTGGCAATGTTCAGGTACACACAGATTCACGCATAGGAAGTGTAGCACCGCTGCTTGGTGGCTTCAGAAGACTTAACATAGATGCTGATGGTGTTGCCTATACCGGCCAAGACCTCTTCCAGCCAGAATTCTTGGGGGAGAGAGTACAATCTAATCCATACCGGTTCATGGGAAAAGTCCTCCTTCTCAGGGCTGAACTTCTTTGTCCAGAATCTTAAAAAGAGTCCTGCCGAGTTGTAGAAGTATGACCCCCCATCAAAGATGCGATTGCGATCCTCCAGGTTGTGGAGGATGATTGTGAAGAACCCCTTGGAGCCCAGTTGTATCTCATAGTGACCTTTTGGTTTCCACCAATATTGTATTCATTTGACCAGATCGCACTCAGAAGGCCAGAGCCCTAGGAATTTTCCCACCAGGGCATAGTCTCTCATATATTGCTTTTGCTCTTCTATGCGTGGTGAGATGATAACATATTTTGGGGCCTGTGGGGCTTGTGGGATGCATTTACC
Organism: Picea engelmannii; assembly: GCA_009831015.1. NCBI lineage: Eukaryota > Viridiplantae > Streptophyta > Pinopsida > Pinales > Pinaceae > Picea > Picea engelmannii. The sequence continues at coordinate 244,180 of ML793452.1, read as the reverse complement.
TGGCATCCATGGAGTTGACGCAGTAGCTGGAATAGTCTCTTTCTCTGTATCGATGTCCATCTCCCGATCCTTGAAGGTTCCTTCCTCTAGAAGCTTTGAGCGCAAATCTGGTGGTGGCTCAAAGGTTGGCCTTTTCGTACTTTCTACTGAGTTTCCATTCGCCGTGGCTTGGCTATAGGAGACGCCATTCGACTCCCCTTCCCTGCGAGACATGAGCCCCAGTAGGGCAGGCGTTGTGAAGGCGCAGTTCAAAGCGGCTGAAGAACCCTAAACCCTCGGCTCCGAGCGATTATTGTTTCGTTTCAACCTACAAGATGAATGTATGTTGATCAATATTAAACATCCATTTTATCATGGATTCTTCCCCATCCATTTTGAGAACTCCATATCTTGTCATTACATTTTCCATCATTGTGCCTTGAAATTTATACACATTAAGATCTTACTTCACCACGTTCCTAACCTTGTTGATCATCTATTCATTTTGATAACCTAAAACACCTTCATCCACCCATTAAAACATGGGAGCCCTTAACACTATGTTTCTGATGCAATTGCTTAATTCTACTTCAAAACATTTATATATCATGGTTGAAAATCAATAATGCCAATAAATTTACACTTTTAAGTTCTACTTGATCCTTATGTACTATTTGCATAATTATGTCACATACATGTAATAAAGGAAAGGTCATGCCCAATACTTGGTCATCCTAAACCACTAGATTTGAGAAACCACTTTTTCTATCCACTTGTCCCCCATTACCATTTATTTTCACATGTCCTTCACAATGATGATATGGTTAGGGTCCTTTGTATTAATGATCTGGATATATCAGTACTACCCTAGTAACTTGCACCTAAAGTGAACTTTGAAGTCGTAGGATATTGCAACAACACAAAGGAAGTGACCTCTACATGACACCTTATCTATAGATACCTATGCTCTTCCTCCTTATTTTCATATACTTAATTTTGGATTTTGCACCTAGTTGTTTACTCATTCTTATACCTATATTTGAATTTGTTGGTTGATAGATTTATTAATATTAGTATGGTGAAAGAAGTTCCTTTTGGTTAGGTTCGGTTAGAGCACCATGGTTGTGGTCTATTTAGTCTATTTGATAAGAATGAAGAGAAGGAGGGAAGGAATGATGATTAGATAATGTAACCTCCTGTCCCCAACACCCACATTTAGGCTTAGGATGCTCCTTATTATCCAACTTCTCTTGAGCATGGTTTCACCATCCACACTTAAACTTAGACTGCTCATCTTTATCCAACTTAGCCTCCCCATGTTGAGCATGACCACGTTTTCCCTCTCGTTTATGAGGGACAATATTTTACCGCTAGGGAAGTTGAAAAACAACAACACACGAGTGTGCTAAAACAATTCCATTACATAGACAACTCTAGCTCCAACTCTACAAGTCTCCCCCCTCTCTCTTACTAATTTCTTGGTGATAAATATGTTTGTAGTTAATAATATAATATTGAAATATATATGTTTGTAGTTGAGTGATGAAGAGGATGAGGGCAAGTAGAGGAAAAAAGGTGGGAGGAAGAAAAGTGTAAATGAGAACATGAAGGAAAAGCTCCCCAGTGGACACCATTCTTCATAGTGTGTCGATGAAGAAGATGAGAGAGTGAGTCTGTTATATAAAATCAACACCTCAATTAGAAATAAAGGGAAGAATAAGGAGCATTAAAGTTACTATATATATAAATAAAACCTTTTAATGCGTTTTCATGTGTTTAATTCTTCCAAACATATGTGACCAAGTCTTATTTTATTTTAAGTAGTAATGTGTGTGTTAGAATAGAGAGTATAAAATATCAATGTCATGTGCTATGATGCATGGCTTGTGTTGTGTTTGGCTTGCCCTTTTGTCACGAAGTATTTTACCTCTACAATAATAATTACATGATAAATTCATACAATTGGTTATTGTTACGGATTTAGTACTTCTACTCAGGGAATTTGGTCCAAATGTTTACTTCTTATAATAAAGAATATCCAATACTTAGATTCTTATTAAATTTAATTAATGTCTTATCGTTCCAAAATTAACAACTGCAACATTAAACTATAATATATTCAACAAGACATAGCAACAATAATACATTGAAATAAACTACAAGAAGTTTTGCAACTATTCCAAGTTTATTTCTCGAAAGAAAATGATATTGAAAACACAAGAATTAAACATACAACAAAACATCAAGAAAATCAGATAGAAATGAACACAATATCACAAGGGAAACGTGAATGAAAAATAATAATCTAAGGGTCTTGTCATTCTTCTTCTCCTTCATTTTAAAGACGTTTCTTAAGTAAGAAAACATAAATATAACGAACACAATATCACAAGGTAAACATGAATGAAAAATAATAATCTAAGGAGGGTCTTGTCATTATTCTTCTTCATTTTAGAGATGTTTCTTAAATAAAAAAACATAAATATAATGTTTGTTTGTTCAAACAAAACCATTACTCTCCAAAAGAAGCTATAGTTTCTTGTAAGATGATGACTTTGATAATTCAAAACCATTACTCTCCACTACTTAAGAAGTTGTAGTTTCTTGTAAGATGATGACTTTGATAATTCAAAACCATTAGTCTCCACTACTTAAGAAGCTGTAGTTTCTTCTAAGATGATGACTTCGATAATTTTCGTTTGAGAATAGATTTTTCCGAAGTCCAAATAAAAGAGAACCATATTAATGTAACAATGTTCCACTCTGAAACTTAATATTATCTTTATGCTAAAAGCATGTAATAAGGGAAATACTATGCCAGTATTGGTTTGGATTGAGAAACATTAGGCCCCTTTACTTGGATATGCACTTGAAATTCGATATCTCACTAAAGGCTGATTGGGTTTTATTTGTAAAACCCTGGAGGATGCGACCCTTCTACTGGATTCTCGGTGGGTTTTTGGGGAAATCAGTTTGATGTTGAAACGTTGGAGGGTTGCTTTTGACCCGTCGATTGAACATTTTCAGTTTCGTCATTTGTGGGTTCTTTTTCTGTGTTTACCTATTCATCTTTGGAATGAGGGAGCTCTTCAGGTTATAGGAGACAATTTGGGAAAGTTCATTGCGCTGGAAAACTAGACCCTTTATACACCTACTAGGAAGATTGGCAGAATTATGGTAGAAATGGATATCCAATGTGGTTTGCCAAAGGTCTTAGATATCAAATGGCGTGGTCATTGCTTTTTATAGAGGTTGGATTACCTCGGTATATCATTCTGATGCAACTTATGCCGCAACACGGGTCATCTCTATAGAGATTGTAATGGCTTTGCGGAAGAAGTGTCGGAGGACATTTCTATCTAAAGGGATCCTCCTGACTATGTAACAAAAGTGTACTCCTATAGGAACGAGCCTTTACATTATGGTTCATAGCCTTGGAGCTAGTTGGAGTCTCCGAAGACTCTCAATGGTATGTTAAAATTTCTCTGTCCCACTTTATATTCTACATTGTCTATATGGGAAAATGATGCTTTGGATGCGTCTCGCTGGCTAGTTTTTTCCACTACCAAAGCTGAGGGCCTACTGAGTTTGATAGGGTAGTAATAGGACCTATCATAGTGGAAACAATGCAGCCAGATAATTTTGTTTCCTTACCGGTGGTTGATTCGGGGGTAAAGCCTTTACCTATAGCTGAGCCTCCTGCTCACTCTTCCCTTAAGATTCATTAGACTAGATTGCCTGATCTGTGTACTTTCTTGGCTCCGACACATATCTCCTCCCCTTTGTCCCAGGAGCAGTTGGATAGAGCTGTGATTGAACCTAGTTATAGAGAATCTGAGGAGGATGAATCCACTCTTAGTGTTGTACTAGACTCCTTGATTCCCTTTATTTGTGACACTAATGCTACAGTTAAATTTCCAGTTTACTTGGGAAAGGTTGTTCATGTTTCATCTAGTGGTGGGGGGGATGGTACTTCTCATACACACATTGATGGGACTGGGAAAGAATTTTCCTGGTCTAGGGGCCTAGGCATCGAACACTCTCCTATAAAGACCCAAAGCATCTGGAAAAAACTGGTGGGTATGACTTCACAGTCAGTTGACTCTGTTCCTTCCTCCACTGACAGTGGGGCTCTTAGAGCAATGAAAGACCTGGCGTGGGATAAGTAAGATTGTTACTCTCTTTAAATATAAGAGGGATCGGTGGCACCCTCAAATCCACCTATGTACGATGTCTTTTGGATCGTACTCGCCCAGACATTATTTTTTTACAGGAAACCTTAGTTCATGAGAAAAAAGCTAGAGATTTCATATATTATCTTCGACCTATCTGGGTTTCATGTGTTGTAAATGCATTGGGTACTTCTGGAGGTTTATTAGTTACTTGGGACCCAAACATTTATGATTTGGTTCCTCACCTTATTGTTGGTGGTATTTTGTTGACAGGCAGGTGTATTATAAGCAAGAGGGAGATCTCTTTGCTCAATATCTATGGCCCTTGCTCGGATCATAAACACTTTTGGAGTTCAGTGGTAGACAATGGTCTACTATCTTATAAAAATCTGATCATTGCTGGTGATCTGAACATTACCTTCTGTCCAGATGAGGTCTGGGGAGGATCCTCATATACACAAACTTCAGATGGGTATTTCAAAGATTTATTCCTTTCCAAAACTCTGATAGATATCCAACCCACCAAACTAGTCCCTACTTGGTGGAATGGTCGATATGGAATTGAGGCCATTTCCAAGCGATTGGATAGATGTTTAGTTTCTGAAGTTTTATTATCTAGCGTTGGCATCTATAGATCCCGGGTGGAGTACCCCTTTATCTCTGATCACACCCCTGTTTTAGTTCAACTAGAGATTCGTCCCTTTTACAAAGCCTATCCTTTCAAATTAAATTCTCATTGGTTGCATGAAAAAGATTAGGTGGATATAGTTCACAAGATATGGAAGGATCATATTTTCTTAATCAAAGGTGGCAGACAACGCAAAATCATTTGGAAATTAAAGGTTTTAAACAAACATTCTAAATTATGGATTAAGGAAAGCATTGGTAGGAGCAAGCATCATCTGGCAACTTTAGAGACCAAAATAAGGGATACAATTATGAAATTGGTGGGGAATTCAACAAATATGGAAGTGGAAAAACATCTCCAACATATGGAACTTGAAAGCAATAATATATTACTTGGTTTTGAAGAACAATGGAGACTTCGCAGTAGGGTGATCTAGATTCAGAGTGGTGACAATAACACCAAGTTATTTCACAATTATACAAATCACAGTAGGATTCGAAAACATGTTTGGAGATCACTGATGAAAATGGGTATACACACATAGATCAAGGAGCTATAAAGTAGAAAGTTGTTCTATATTTCATTTTTTTTTTCAAAGCTCCAATTATCCCGAACACTACTGAACAAGTCAAGGTTACTGGTCTATTTCCCTGGATGGTTAATGATGAAAAGTCCTATTCTCTGTAAAATCCAGTAACTATGGAGGAATTAAAGGCCATATTATCTCTTTTCAAAAAGGTAAGAGTCTAGAGCCCGATGGTTGGACTGTCGAATTTTTCACCTACTTTTTTGGTTTAGTAGGGGAGGATCTCCTTGAGATAGTGGAGGAGTCACGATTGAGAGGTTCTATTGCTAGGAGCCTAAATTCGAATTTCCTAACACTTATACCAAAATAAAACAAACCAATTACTTTTGAAGATTTTTTCCCTATCTCACTGTGCAACCTTTGCCATAAATTAATCTCAAAAATCACCGCGAATTAGGTAAAACCGATCCTTTCTAGATCAATTTCTGTAGAACAATTGTTTTTTTTGCAAGGGAGGTGATTTGAAGATGCTATAGGAACAACACATGAGAGTCTTCATAGCATAAAAAGAAAGAAATTAAAGTCACTTGTTTTGAAATTGGATCTGCGGAAAGCATATGATTGCATTGATTGGGATTTTTTAAGGATGACTTTATTACAAGTGGGCTTCGACCTCCAGATGACAAAGTGGATTATGAGTTGTGTAAATTCCTCTTCTTATGCCGTTTTACGTAATGGTGAGGCTACATATTTTTTCAGAAGCGACAGAGGACTGCACCAGGGCTGTCCATTATCTCCATTATTATTTATCTTGGTTATGGAAGGTCTCATACTTTAATTAAAAGAAAGTAAAGGGGAAGGCAATCTAATAGGTATAAAATTGTCCAGAATGATAAAAATTCTCCATTTATTATTTGTGGACGATGTCCTAATTATGAGAAAGGATACATTAAAAGAATGGCTAGAAATTGACAAAATTATTAAGTTATTTTGTAAAGCATTAGGACTCCATGTTAATGATTCAAAAACTACAGTCCATTTTGAGGGTCTATCTGATGATGACCTTATCCCTTTTAAGTTGTTTCTTCCTTACACTTTTACCGATATTTCTTTCAGTTTCAAGTATATTGGATACTTTCTAAAGATTGGGGTGTATAGGGCGGACAATTGGAATTGGCTAGTGACCAAATTGGAAAAAAAGATTGGATTATGGTGCAACAGGTGGTTATCCTTGGGTGGAAGATACATTTTATTAAATTTAGTTTTGGAGATTCAACCGATATATTGGATGTCTATGGAGACCATCCCTCACTCCGTATTGAACAAGATTTGAAAACTTATTTTCAATTTTCTCTAGAGTGGTCACAGAGAAACACAACAAGTTCATCTTTGCAGGTGGGATCTTCTTTCCAGACCAAAGAAGTGTGGTGGTTGGGGGCTTTGCAACTTATTTCTCTTCAACATTTCCTTGACGATAAATACTGTTTGGCATGTGCTGACTTGGTAAGGTATCTGGCACTAACCGATTCTAGTATTCAGTCTTACATGCACTCGTCTTTAGGAAATAGCCCAGATATTTGAAACCGATTGAGATCTCAATAAAGGTATATGGAAGAAACTCCTTAAAAGGAGCCAGTTCAACATTAGATAGTCCTTTGTAATTTACAGTAGTTTTTGATTAGTTTATCAATAATATCGATTCTTTACAAAATAACTAAATAATGTTGTCGATCTCATCCATTCTTTTAATGTAGCCTTAGTCATAATAAGGACATCATCCACAAACAACAAGTGCAATATTTTGATCATTCTGGACACCTTTATACTTGATAGATTGCCTTCACCAATGCTACTTTTCATTAATAGACTGAGCTCTTCCATAAATAGAATAAAATGTAACGGTGATAATGGGAAACCTTGACGCAAACCTTTGCCACTTTTTGAATAATTATGTCACCTCGTCATTGAGTAATACAACAAATGAAGAAGAAGTAACACAACTCATGATCTAGTTTGTCATCTGGAATCCAAAACCCACTTTTAATAATGTCAGTCTTAAGTGATCCCAATCAATGCAGTGATAAGCCTTCCTCAAGTCCAACTTCAATACCAATGACTTTAATTTATTTTTCTTTATGGTATGTAAACTCTCATGTGCAGTGTCGATATCATCTTGTATCTATCGTCCTTGTAGGAACCCCAACTATTTAGTTGAGAGTGAGCTTGATGGGATCGACTTTATTCGATTAACAATTATTTTTTATATCACTTTATAACAAAGGTTACAGAAGGAAATCAGACGGAAATCATCAAAGGTAACTGGTTTATTTTCCATTGGTATAAGAGTCAGAAAGGTTGAGTTTAGACTCCCTACAATGGAACCTTTCCATCTCGAATCCTCAACCATCTTAAGGAGATCTTCCCCAACTATGTCAAAAAAGAATATGAAGAATTCAACCGTCCAATCGTTCGACCTTGGGCTTTTATCTTTTTTGAATTGAAATAAAATAGTCTTTAGTTCCTCCATAGTAACATGACTATATAGTGGATCATACTCATCATCATTAACCATCTTGGGAAAGAGACCAGTTACCTTGACTTGATCAATGGTATTAACAATAGATAGATCCTTATAAAACTTTTTGAAATAGGATATCACCTCCTCCTTTATGTCTCCCTGGTTTGTAAGGGTGAAACCATTTTCATCATTGATCTCCCAAACATTTTTTCGATTTCTATTGTGGCTTGCAACATTATGAAAATACTTAGTATTATTGTCCCCACTTTTTATCCAAATATCCCTGCTGCGAAGTCTCCACTGCTCTTCTGTATCACATAATAGATTGTTTCTTTTAAGTTCTAGCCGTTGTAGATGAATTTCCACTCCCCGATTTTTTGTATCCCCGACAAGACTCGCAATTGTGTCCTTTATATCTTCTTCTAGTGTCTCCAGTTGAGCCTTGTTCCCAGCACAAACTTCTTTATACCAGAGCTTTGTTTTTGTCTTTAATAGCTTTAATTTCCACACTTATCTTCTCTGGATATCACCTTCATGAAAGAAACAGGGATCCTTCCAAATCTTTTTTACCAATGCCACATAATCATCACTATGCAACCAATGGGAATTTAATTTGAACGGATATGCCTTGTATATAGGTGGAATCTCCAGCTGGAGTAGTACAGGGGCATGATCTGAAATAAAAGGATACTCAACCCAGTACCTGAATAATCCAACTACAAAAAATAAACCTTCAGAGACAAGACATCTGTCCAATCGCTTGGCTATAGCCTCTTGACCAGAATGTCCATTCCGCCAAGTCGGAACCAGTTTTGTTGGTTTAATGTCTATCGAATTTTTTGAAAGGATTAAATCTTTGTAATAATCCTTTGTCAATCCAGGAACAAAGGAACCTCCCTAGGCCTCATACGAAGAGAAAATTATATTAATATCACCAACAATAATCAAGTTGTTAATGGAAAAAATAACACTATCCGCCATTGAGCGCCATAAAAAATTTCGGTTCAAACACAAACCATATATATTAAGCAAGGCGATATCCCTCTTGTTAATAATACACCCGCGTGTTAACAAAATACCACCAATAGTAAGAAAAGGAACCAATTCATATAAATTTGGGTCCCAAGTGACTAATAATCCTCTCAAAGTACCAACAAAATTAACATCACTTGAAACCCAGGAGGGACATAAATGGTGCATAAAATCTCTAGCTTTTTGTTCATGGGATAGGGTTTCCTCAAGGAAAACGATATCTGGGCAAGTTTGATCCAATAGTCTACAGAAAGAGGCATCTTTGAGGGTGCCTCCAATCCCTCTAACATTTAATGAGACTAACATAATCACTTATCCTTCATGAGGCCTTTCATTTCTCTAAGAGCCCCACTATCAGTGGAGGGAGGAACTATTTCAATAGACCGTGAGGGTAAACCCGCCATTTTTTTTCGTAAAATTCTAGTCTTTACAGGTGAGTGCCCGATGCCAAGACCTCTGGACCAGGCATATTCCTTCCCAACCCCTTTGGTATGCTTATGAGAAGTAGTAGCCCCAATTCCCGTTGAAGGTTGAAAGATAGCCTTGCCTAAATAAGTTGGAAACTTTATAGAATCATTTGTGTCCCAGATAAATGGAATCAATGAGTCTAGAACACCACTAAGAGTGGATTCATCCACCTCAGATTCTCTACACCCAGGCTCCACTAGAGAATTTGTCAAATGCTCCAAAGACGAGGGGGAAGGGGTTAAGGTCCCATCCCGAGTAGTAACCAATTGCGGGGATAAATCTTGAAGCATCATAGAAGGGGAATGGGCATGGGACTCCACTAGTGTGGATGGTGGACTCCTCGAGACAAAATTAGGGGGTGATATAGTGATAGTCTTCCTCGTTGAGCCTGTCATACCTGGAACATTTGGAACCAGTTCCCCTCCGATTTTCCCGTTATCTAAGGTAGTAGATAAGTGCAACCAGTGAGAGCTATCCAAGGCCTCTTTCTCCCAGAGCGACATAGTATAATATAAATAAGGGAAAATAATTTTCAACTTACCAATGAGAGTCGTGATAGTCTCCTGTTGGCTCCAAAGTTCAACTCCATAATGTATAATATCTCTCCCAAGAGACTTCGCTTCATTCATATAATTGGGTGGGTTCCTTTGCAACGTAATATCCTCCGACGAATCTTCAACCTCATTACCAGTACATTCTTGACGAATATGGCCATTTCAATGACACAAATTGCACCGAAAGGGAATACCAAGATAGTCCAACTTCTGACTATACCTCCTCCTGCGCCATTCAATATCTAGGATTTTCAGTAACCCACAGTGGATATCCAGTTCCACTAGAATTCTACCCACCTTTCTAGAAGAAGTAACAAGTGACTAGTTATCCAGAAAAATAAACTTACCCAAAGTGTCGCCTATAGCCCGAAGAGATCCTTCATTACACAGGTGTAATGGTAAACCCAATAGAAGAACCCACAAGTGGTAGAACTAAAAATGTTTAGTTGCTAGATCAAAATCAACCCGCTAAAATTTCAACATCAAGTTGCTACCACCAAAAACCCACTGGTATCTCAACAACAAAGTCACATCCTTCGATGATTTACATATAAAGCCGAGCCAACCTTTAGTAAGGTAAAAGACTTCAGGCTCATAACCAAAAATTAGAGTCCAGTGTTTTACAATCCACGTTGAGACAAGTCCCGTACTAAGATATTTATAGGAAATCCTTCCTACCAAACCATAGAGGGCCATCCTGCAAGTCTCTTCCAGGCCCACATACGAACCCGACACTAGATGCTTAGTCTTCCTATTTGCTTTCCACAACTTCCTTTGAACACCATTCAGGTGTGGTTGTTTGTGGGTTTTTCTTGGACTAACCATTGAGAACACCCCTTTATCACCTAATAATGCTTCATTGACAGACTTCGATTCAATATCAGGTTGCATAAGGCCCGCTGGTGTAGGGAGAGAATCAAAATAACTAGACGAAGGACCTGATAACTGGGTGACATTAATGTATGGAGCAAGAGATGACGTAAGTGTACATAGGAGTAAAGACCTCGGGGATCCTCCCAAGGTATCCATATTTTTGAAAATACCCCCTTGCTTCCAAGTTACCTCGTCATCAACACTCATAAGTGTTACAGGAAAATCCCCGTGTGGATAGGTGAACTTCCTCTTGGATCTAGACCCCTATAACCAAGACAGAAAGGTGCTAACTTTGGTCACCGACATCCTTTTAAACCTAGCTAATATAATCTATAGAAAAGAGAAATAATATGTACCTTTTTACGATGTTTGTCCTTGCCCAGTTCCAAGTTGAGTTCTGATCCACAAGCTCTTCAACAGGTCCTGCAATCAAATCAAAGAAAAAACATGCTTCCTATTCTACTACGATTAGTTTGAAACTAGATCTATCCATTAAATACAAGTTCATGTAGGCATACATAATCTTGAAGGAAACATGCCAAGCACATGTATTAATGAGAACTCAATAGAGATACTTACAGGACGTTGATGTAGATGCAGCAGCCTCACCAATCTCTCCTTGTCCAACCCCTTGCTCAAATGATCCACAAACAAAATGACTACGCTTCACTGATTATCTCCGTTATGAGATCATAAGTTTGATGCCTTTAATGTCCTCCCCTTTTCACCATGATGAGGCCTCCTTATATAGGCTTGGAGAGGCCTAACCACCTTATAGATTCTTGGGATAGGTTGAGGATCTTTCTCCATCATTTGTGGATCCTCCCTAAGATCCATCCTTGACCTCATATTCGAATCCAACTAACTCCAGAGATGAAGGGGATCTTTCCCTGATTTTCCTCAACAACCCAAGATTTCCTCAAACAACCCAACGCTCCCCCATAATGGGGCACAAAGTGTTACAATGATCCCCCGAAGGAGGGAAAGGAGCGCTGGCACTCCCTGACAGTGGGTAGGGGAGCCCTGCCCTTCAAAATTGATTTTCAAGTGGTTTTTTTCATGGAAAAATATTTGTACTCTTTGTCATGTGATTTCTCTTTCTTAAACCAGTCTTTGAGGGTGTCTTTGAAGTGCCCTTGTGATGTCGTTTGAGAGAAGACATAGGCAAGCTGACTGTATGATGTCTGTGACACTTATGGATAAACTGCGACACTTGATAAAATTGTAATGATGACAATAGGTCATCTTTGAAATGAGTAATTTTGATGTGTAACAGATTGCCCCACAAAGTGCGAAGTTATAAGACGTGATGACTGAAGTAATTTGTAGAATTGTTTGAGCAAGGGTATGGACTCGAAGAACCTGTTAGAAGCTGCATACAACCATCAGACACATGTTATGATATTTTTCAAACACAAGGCATGCATACCTATGCTTGGGTGATAAAGACTTGCAAGGTATGACTGCCATAAAATACACCGCGGATCCATAATTGTATTAACAAAAAGGTATAGCCACCCAAGATACAATGTGGATCTATAATTCCATGGCATGAACTGATCGTAGCCATGAAAAATACACAGTGGATCTATGACATGACAAGACATAGCCATAGACCAATACAAAGTGGATCTATGTGACAACATATGTGTCAATATTCAAGAGAAACTCCGTCGCAACCTGGGCAAAGTACATACCAGAGTGATCACTCAACCCAAGGTCTTCTTACCGATCCTGATGTGGTACGAGTCTAACCATGTGAATATATGTCCTGATGTCGAACATGACAGAAACCACTTGATTACCGGTCAATGAGGTAAACCATTAACAAGTGCGAGGGAAATCACCATTGATGTCAATGATTCCCAAGGTACCCTAGTACATTCCAACGAATGTGAATAGATGAGTTGAAGTTGAACATCCATGGAATCATCCGATCAGGAGGCCTTCCATTGAGGAATGCAGGTCGTAAGGTACTAACTAGTTTCTATGTCTAGTTCCCAGATAATGTGTTGAAGTCGACAGGAACAGACTCGTCGCAAGAGGGCCTTGATCTATCCCCCATCAATGAAACGAAACTAAAACATTGATGTAAATTGGTAGATCAGATGAACATGGATTGACATGGGTATTGAAACAAGATATTTGTGATGGTTGAATCTTGAGGTAGATACTTCCCTTGAACACTGAGGCACAACAACATAAACATGACATGGACCAAAACATGATGATGTAGTGGATACTCTGACTTTCGTTGGGTGACCCAAAGGAGTAAAGAAATCAAAGGGTTGGTTCAATGCAGAGGTTCAACAAAGTGCTGTGTTCAAGGGCGACTGTAAGATTGACTGGTGATGTTTTCAAAAACTACTTGGCTTGCTTCCTTCAAAATCCCTCCCCATCCAGATAGACGAGTACCTCTTTTTGATTTAACGAGCTCAAGGAGGATAACACATGCTCGATATAACTCACCTTCGGTAAGTCCCTTTTCCTTTGCTTAACGAACTGGAAGAAGTAAGGGTTCGGTCCTGTATGGGCTCTTCGATGTATATTTTTAACGAGTCCAGAGAAGGTAAACTTGGTGATTTTTCATGTTTAGAGAGTCTGAAAAGAACTTAAAGATGACTCTAGTGTTGTCCTTTTTCGTAATGTTAGTCTTGCAAGGCTGAAAAAGAGATAAATTATCAATCGAAAGACGCCCTTTCAAACCTTTTAACGAGTGGAAAAGGAAGCAATATCACTCAGAAATCTTTTCATGTTTAGAGTGTCTGAAAAGAGCTTAAAGATGACTCCATGGGGTTCCTTTTTCATGTATCCATGCGAGTCCAAAAAAGAGATAAAAGTTTACTCAATGCGTTCTTGTGTTTTTTTGAGCGCGAGAATGAATGAAGATCATGCTCGTTAATGCGACAAGATAAAAATCGAACAAAACTGCTCTGCAACCTGCCAATAATGATAAAACTGCATACCAGGGTATTAATAATGCCTCCAAAATGATTTTCAAAAAACCCAAAATATCTATGGTTTTAGCAAAAAATAAAATTTTATAATAGTAATATAGGGTAAAAATGTATTTTACCAATTCATTTGTGCTAAGACTTTTGTAGTGGAGAAAATTGGATTTGCAGGGAAATTATTGGATTCATCGGTGCCAGATCTACGATTATCCATTTCCTTCGCCGTTTGGATCAGGTTGGGCCTCTGCTTCTTGCAAACATTTTGCATGGTTAACAACTTATTTTTAGGTAATTAATTTGCTTTAAAAATGATTCCCTGGGAGTCTATAAGCGTTGAAGAGGCTCAAAGATCCATAAAAAGGCTAGGGGGAGTGTTGAGAACTTTTTTTAGTGCTCTGTTAGGCTTATCAAGAGGCAGCTCACACTTTTTTCAAATGATGGAGGGGGCGTTGCCCAAAAAATGCAGAAAAACACCAAAAAAGGACTTGAGGCTCCTCTAAAAGGTTGGGGGAGTGATACTTGAATTTAGAGCGCCCTGATAAGATTGTTGGGATAACGCTGGAGCTGTGATTAAGGGATCAAGGGAGCACTGGCATAATCAACAAAAAGCAAATCAATTTTAAATTTTAAATTACCGAAAAAATTGTTAATGTGGCATGACTAATGGTTTTTTGTTGATGTTGTAGGTTATATTCGGCAAAAGACATGATCAAGTGGAAAGAAAGAGAGAATGAGCTCAATGATGTGGCTTCTTTGCAAATTCCCCGATCAAGGGCCACATTGAGGAACTGCAATCTCCTCAAGTTCTTTAAGATGCAAAATATGAAGAAAGAAATTATCCTTCTCAAGTACATGATCGGGTTGTGGAACACTACAAAACAGGGGTTCCAAATTGGGACATAACTGCTTACCATTGAGACGTGCTCCTATTATATTCTTATCTAGACAAAGGGCACTTCCTGTGCCTATAGAAGAGTACTTGTTAAATCATTGTGTCCCAGGATCGAGATTGGTGGAAGGTAGAATTGCAATAAAAGATATCAGAGATCTACCTCTTCGATCTATTCTATTTTCCATCACGAATTTAGCAAGGAGTAAAAACTCACACTTGGCTTCGAGATCACAATTGGCTTATGGTTTGTAGTGTTTAGAGCCAACTGTGTTTAACTGGAGTGCAACATTCCTTCAAAATGTGAAGGAGAATATTTTGAGATGCTGGATGGGGAAACAAAAGCAGTTTGGATATGGTTCATTTCTGGTTTCGTTCTTCCTAGAGCGCATTCCTCAAATGCAACCAATGATTTCACTAGTAGTATGACCGACTGGTGAACCACGTATGGAATGCTGGACAAGTCTATCTCTGAGGCTGGGAACAGAGTCAGAGTTCAAATTTGCAGGCGACTTCTTTGCTTGGCTGAGATGCCAGTTGATTGTTATAGAGGACTTCCCATATGTTGGAGTGGACTTCTGGGGGAGCATGGACCTATTTCTTCCAAATGGAATAGACTAGGACACATCAGGTGAGAAACCAAAACAATCTTGTCAAGTGTTTTTTTATTTTAAAGTTAATATTATTTTTTGGGGTACCTAGAAGAGTTTTTAACAAACATATCGTTTCATTGTGCAGATAGGGGAGCAACACATTCGACAAAGATAACAAAACTGGGGCGCCATGTAGATGTTTAGATAGCAGTATATCACGAGGTAGTGGCAGGGGGTCTCTAAGAGGTTGAGAGAAACTTCCGTGGTATTACGATGGGTGTCCCTCCTCTTAGGAGGCATGACATACCCTTGCATCTGTAGAGACATACAGTGGGAGTCCCTGAGGGTCTTAACTCCTTACTAAGACGAGTAGTCCGTGTGGTAGTGTGCTACTCAGAGCACAATGTGATGCAGGAGGACTAGGACCTCTCTGATGTTTTTTTTTGTATAGTCTATATGACAATGTTATGGGCATGAGGACCCAACATTTTCCCCTTCTATGTACTTTTTGATGTAATCAAACATTTTTTGTCACGCCATATATATATATATACATATCCAAGTTTTTATGATGCCAAATGATGTTTGCAAATAATGATGTCTTTTTGTGATGCGTTTAGTTTACATGTGATGTATGATTTATTTCCTTTACGAAACCTCATCTATGTAAAAGATACCGATCCATGATTTAGTTGGCTAACGAATCCAAAGTTGTATTAATTTCTCTTGGTATGTGTCTGTATTTGATAAAATCAAACATTCTTTCAAGACGATGAACTCGTAGATGGAGACACAATAGGATAGGATTGCGAATGGCGTAGATTCGATTAAGTTAATAGACCAAAACTTGAGAGTCTAGGTTAATGATCATACGAGATATAACTAGGGAGGAGGCTTCGATTAAAATTATGATGACAACATGATATTCTGCCATGTTGTTAGTTGCCAACCCTAAGCAAATACCTCCTGAAATCATCAACTCGTCATAGTGGTAAATGACCCAAGCTGCAGAAGCAATGTTTTGGGTGTGTCGACTATCACCATCCGCAAACCCGACAAAGATAGGAAAGGAAGATGTCATCTACGCACGCAAACACAAGACAAAGCATAAGCGGATAAGAAAAAACTCGTGCATGCAAGAAAAAAAGACACACCAAACTAAAAATACAATAGTGTACAAAGCACACATTCTAGATGTCCTATGCATAGTACTTCTTAAGCTAAATCCTGTTTCGGGGCTCACCTAGGGATATTCCATCGTAGTCAACTAGCTCATAGGTGCCTCTATGTAAAACACATTTCACGTTGTAAGGACCATGCCACATAGGTTCTAACTTGCCTGTCCCTAACTTATCATGAGCCTGGTCGTAAACGAGGACTAGGTATCCTTCTGCAAAAGTACAAGGGTGAATGGATTTGTCGTATTGATTCTTGATTCACTTTTGATACGTCTCATTAATGAGAGAGACATCATGATGTGTTTCATCCAACCTGGTCAGGTTTAAGAAGCGTTCTTCTTCAGCAGAAGTGTGAGATAGGAGTTCTACTTTGAGTTTCAACGAGGGAATTTCACACTTGATTGGTAAAATAACTTCTATGCCATATACTAACTGGAAAGGAGTGAATCCAATAGAAGTTTTCACTAAAGTACGATAAGCCCAGAGAGTGGAGAAAATTTGTAGGTGCCAAGATGTCTTGTTTTCCCCTACCATACGTTGAATCATGGTTTTAAGGAATTTGTTGATAGATTCAACTTGTCTATTTGCTTGAGGATAGTATGAGGATGAGTTATCATGGTGAAAACCCAACTTGGCATGCAACTCACTCATCATCTAGTTTCTAAAGTGTGAACCATGATCAGTGACAATGGCTTGTGGAACACCAAAGCGAGTGATGATGTGGTTGAAGAAGAAAAGAGCTGCAGTACAACCATCATTCATAAAGGTAGGCATAACCTCAACCCATTTTGTGAAGTAATCAATGACGACGATGATATAGTCATGCCCCCTAGCTGAGGTAGGCTTACATTGCATGAAATCAATGCCCCATTTGGAAAAGGGGCAGATGACAATAATGGGATGCAGGGGTGCGAGGTGGGTGCGTGCCTTTTTATGAAAAAATTGGTAGGGTGGGCATTTTTTGATGGCTTCGATACAATATTTGAAGATAGAGGGCCAAAAGTAACCGGCAAGTAAGATTTTATGAACTGTAGCCATCCTAAAAATATGATCGCCATAGGCTCCAAGGTGACAGTCATTAAGGATGCGTTCAAGCTCTTCATGAGTCAAACATCCTTGCAGGATAGTGTCAATACCATGATGATACAATGTGTCATTGATGATAAGGTAGCAATGAGAATGATGACGAATATGATGACGTTATTCACGAGAGATATTCAGTTGAAAATGTTGAGTATGGAGATAAAGAAGGATGTCTCCATACCAAGGGTCAGACGTGCTGATGAGGAATAAAGATTCATCGGGGAGAGAATCTCTAGGCTCAGTGTCTTCATAAGAATGGGGAAGATCGCAGATGAACTCCACAAACACCAAGTATTTCTTGGCTTTGGACTTAGAAAACTCGAGATCTAATTCCTGAAGGATGAAAATCCATTTGGAATATTTCCCCCCAAGAACTTGACGTGTTAGAATGTGATACATGGGGTTAGAGTCCGCGATAATTGTGGTGGTGCGTAGAAAAATGTAATGACGAAATATCTGGAAAATGATGATGACTGCCAGAGCCAACTTCTCAACATGTGAATATCGAAGCTCTGGACCAGATAGAATTTTGCTCAAATAATATATCACATGTTCTTCACCGTTAGGATCCTCTTGAACTAACACCGTAGCAATAATGGAAGTAGAGGCTGCTAAGTAAAGGATATAGTCCTTCGTATAAATAAGAGGATGCAATAGAGGTGAGTTGGTCAATGCATTCTTAAGAGCAACAAAATATCGTTGAGCAGTGTCATCCCAGATGAAAGGAGTGTCTTTTTGCAACAATCGCATAAATCATTTGGTAATCTCAGTGTAGTTACAAATGAAACGACGAAGAAATTTCGCTTTCCCCTGCAAACTTTGGAGTTGTGTCAAATTATTAGGTGGAGGTAAAGCAAGGATAGCCTTAATTTTTAAGGGATCCACTCGAATCTCGTCCTTGGAAACAATGAAACTGAGGACTCGACCTGATTCAACAACAAATATACACTTGTGTGGGTTCAAAATAATACGGTAGAACCGACATCAAAGAAAAATAGCATGTAGATGACCAAAATGGTCTGATTGACTTGATGAATGGGCAGGTAAATCGTCGAGGTAAGGTTCTACAATATGTTTGATATAGTGGAAAGCATATGACATGGCCCGCTGGAATGTAGCACCAACATGTTTTAGGCCAAATGGTAGTTTCCGATAGGCAAAAGTTCCCCATGGGAAGATGAAGGCTATCTTATGCTGATCAGCGGGTAAAATGTCAATTTGGTTGTACCCTGAGAAACCATCCATGAAAGAGAAAATCACACTACTTGCACAATTATCAATGATTTGGTCGATGAAGGGTGTAGGGTAATTGTCTTTCGACAAGCCTTATTGAGGTCCCTATAATCAACGCACACATGAATGGTTCCTTGCTTCTTAGTGACCAAAACAATATTTGAAACCCATTCCATCAAAGGGATAGGATAGATGAAGTCAGATTTCAATAATTTCTCAACTTTTTCCTTAATAGCCGTGGAATTCTTAGGATGGACTGGGTGGAGTTTCTGTCAAATAGGTTTTACACTTGGGTAAGTTTTAATTTCATGCACAATGATCGAAGGATCGATCCATGGAATTTCTTCGTAGCTCCAAGTGAAGACATCACATAATTCTTTAAATAAACTAGTGTAAGAAACCACTTCCTCGGGCGAACAATTAGCACTGAGATTAATATTTTCCATGACACCTTCCTTGATTGAAATGTCAATAACGACTGTCGAGGAAATGTTTCCCATATTCCCTTTAGAAATAGTATCTTGTGTAAGTATGGGTGATTGTGGAAAGTCAACAACATCGGGGGGGGGGGGGNTAATATATTCGTCGGACGAAAACATTTGGGAAATTTAGTCAAAGGTAGATGTCAAGGAATTCAAACAAGATGGCATCGATTAAGTGTCGGGTGCCAAGAGATGTTGATCATCTGAGGAGGGAGAGGTGGATTGAATAGCGACATATGAAGCCTTGGCTAGACTAAGTGGCATGGTGTCACCTAGTGCATCGAACTCTAGAGGACTAGGTACAATCTAGGGATCAGATGATTCCAAAGACTGATAACTCATAATCAAAATCATATTGATTGTGGAAATATGATGCATGGTAGGAGGGAGTGGTGCAGGGAAGGTACCCATAAGGGTGGAATATTTTAACAATCCTACACCAACACTTTCATACATGATCTTTTGATCTCCCAAGAAAGGAATATTGTTGGTAGCGAGAGCTTCGGGTGTACATAAATCTAACTGATCGATAGTGACAATTTTTCCCTAATGATGAAATTGTACACAATGAAACACCGATGAAGCGACGACAGTCATAGCATAAAACCAACTTCTTCCTAGTAACAAGTTGTAATCGAGGGGATCATCGACCACCTCGACATCAACAAAGATAATTTTGTTGCCCAACTGAACGGATAGGGACTGCAAAATTCTGTGAGGATGAAAACCTCGCCCATCGAATGCGCACAACATCGTTGGGGATTTGTTAAGTGCAGGTGATTTTAAGCCTTTCCAACAAGATAAAGACATGACACAAGTAGAGGCTCCCTCATCCAAGATAGTGTGGTGAATTTGTTGATTGTGAACAACAACATCAATTTGAAAAACAAGTTGGTGAGAGAGTCAAGGCTTAAAATTGTCCAGGTTAAACGTGATATTTTTGAATGACTCAGGATCAAAAGCACCAATAGCATCCAAGAGTGTTCTACGTTGACTTGGGAAATGTTGTAGAACTTACAACGCACACATAGCACACGGTGCTTAAGCCAAATCTTCAACAATGTTGTAGTTTTGGGCGGCACGTGAACTAGGATTAAAAGTAGATTTACAGATGGTGCTCTTGGGAGGGTGTAATATAGAGTCGAAAGTAGGTTTCTCTATTTGAAGCAATCCAGATGGAGGACTAATGGAGGATGGTGATGGATCTGGTAAAGTACCATTAGTGACCTTTCCTTTGTCAGGTTTAGCTGGCGTGTCATAGGTCATAGAGTGAGTGGTTAAATCAATCCCGTTGAACATATAAATATGGGCACTTGTCGAGGCTTCATCATGAGAAGGATGGCTAGAAATGCCCCTTGGAGAGGGGGTTTGAGCAACCATGGATTGCTGCTGAGGAAAAGGATGAGTAAGCACGACGGGTTGGTAATTCCCCTTAAAAAAATTTTCCACTTCATCGCGATGTGGACAGTCTCGAGTGTAGTGATTGTCACCACAAATAAAACATGGGAATTTCGATTTTCGCCATGGTTTCTTTTTGGTAGTAGGTGGTGGGTTTTGAGCTTTGGGTTGTTTGTTGTTATTATTCTTTTTGTTCTTGTCTTCTTCTTACATCCAAATTGTTGTGAAGGGGCAGATTGAACTGCATTCACCTCAAAGATTTGAGTTTGGGGGGAGGTAGAGGAGAGTGAGGTCGAACTAGGAGTGGGTGCCGAAGCAGATCGATTTTTCATTCCAGTCAACTTGGAAACAGATTGGGTTTTGACGGAGCCGATAAATCCATCCGCATGTGACGTGGATGATGGTTTAGATGGATCGGTAGTGGAAGGGGTAGCATTTAGGATCAACTCATACAAAGTACCAAATTGTGAATAGACCAAATCTAAGTACTGATCCTGAGCAATGGCCTCTTCCTCGGTGACTACACCACCCATAGCGACATCATGAACAATTGGGGGTAACCGTGATTTAGAAACCATTCCACCAATAACTAGTCATGAATGATTGCTTTGATCAACCTTTTCCGTCATCTCTACTCATGAATATGATCATAGATATATACGGAGTTAGTCTGACGAAGGGAGGTCAAGAGTTTGGTTCCCGTCTCGTATCGAATGGGTAATAGAAAGTGCGTGAGAAAGGACATGGCAAGGGAGTTGAAATCTTGGAAAGAACCACGTGGAAGTTCAATATACCACTTGGTTGCAGAGGCCGTAAGTGTTCACTGAAAAATACGTAAATGTATAGAATCGTCCATTAAGGAGTTCTATGAACACCATAAATGGAAAGTCATCACATGGTTGTTTGGGCCTTCTCTAGGTTTACTGTCAAATTTTGGAATATCGGAATGTAATTTAGCAGGAATCATTGGCCAAAAGGGATAATGTAATATAGGATCATTGGTCAACTGAGATAGGTCTGGGATATCTAGAGTCACAAGAAACGGTAGTTGTAGGTTAACCTGAGGGTGATATTGGTGTGGCATAGGGACACTAGTAGGACCGTAAACTGGGTTAGGTGGATAATTGTATCCAGTAGGTCCTCCTACATACGGTTGTTGCTGACCAGAATAAACAAGATTCGATGATGGTTGAGAAACATGTGGAAATGGAGGATAACCTGATTGGTTCTGAGGATTATAAGTCAGATGATGGGTTTTCCCATAAGGGGGTTAAACATTTTGTCCATGAGGAGCATTCACATTAGTCCCATGGGAAAGAGAAGGTTGTTGTTGTCCTTGATGATTTTGTCCCCCAAAGAATAGTGGATTCCTTGGGAAAGGAATGTGCCAAGGATTTTGTGTCTCATTCTGTCCATACAATGGGTTATGGACTCCAGTCTGAGGCTGCCCCACAAGATGAGGTTGTGTCCCAATTTGAGGTTTCCCCCTAGCACGAGGTTGAGTTCCTAGAGGGATCTAGAAACTAGACGTGAACGACTGACCGATGCTTCCAACTGGATTAGAGCCACCAAGACCATTTCCTCCAAATAATAGTGTAGGTATAGAACTTCCGGGTGTAGCTTGGGTAGTGTTGGCAGCGAAAGGATTCAGAGCTCTACACCTAGGGGGAAGTGATGAAGGAGGTCTATATGAAAGTGGTGTACCAATTGGAGCTTGGTTAACCATCACATTCCCGATGGGAATAGTCGTAACATGAAGGACCATAGTAGAATGGGCCATCTGGAGAGAAACATTCGATCTAGGACCAACTGAATGCATGTTTGGACCGACGGACTGTGTGTTTTAACCAACGGTTGTACCAACAAAATTATCTAAAGGTATCATGTAGGTAATAGATATTTCGGGCAATTGCGATACAAAAAATGTATCGACACCTGCCCCTAAGCCATAAAGGTCCCGCACCGTGCAAGGAGGGCTTCTAATTATTTCGATAGTCCAAAGAGGGTCCCCGAATCCAGGGGTTGAAGGGGGTCTCGTCAGAATTCCATAAGTGTCAATGATAAGAAGTTCTTTGACTGAATTCAACTGGAGAATATGTCTCTCATATCCAAGAGGCATGCGGAAAGCCTTTAGAGAATCATAAATAATTCAAAAATTTTCTAAAGAGCCGGAACCTTCCTCTTGTGAGGTTATAATGTCTTGGACCTCACTATGTTGAGGAGAGACCTCCAATGAATGAGGGGGTAGAGGGATAGAATCGTCCATATTTTCTAGAGGAAGTCCTAGTACCCTACGTGAACGACATGGATGGTCAATGTTGGCGGAACCAAAAATTTTACGAAAAAAATCTATGGCCAACTAAAGTAAAGAACCAACATACACTAATCAAATATAGGAATCAAACCAAGAAAACAAGACCTTCTCTCGATGGCCGTACTAGTTGGTGATGAATCCAATGTCGTGTAACCAAGTCAAGGAGGGGATAGGATATGAGCGGCTGGAACAATTATGATGGTGACCTGCTTAACAGACTTATGCCTTGGTGCAAGCTTCCACGCAGTAATTGTGGATTTACCCTCCAAGGAGCCCGAGTGAGTTTAACCACCGTTTGTTCTAGGTACAAAGAAGACTTCCCTTCACCCTCACCTTGTGTAAAGACCCTAAATATTATGGCTACTAAGGACACCAAATCATAGTCAGCCCCTGGGCGGGTACAATCGACAGTCCAGTCGGAACGTATGGGTAGGATAACAAGTCCAAAATCCTTAGAGATAACTGAGGATAAGTGGACAGGTAGAACTCCATAGGACCTCGAATGGATTCAGAATTCACGAAGCACCGAGACCAAATGAAGAAAGTTGAGACTTAAGAAGAACCCCCAATATACGATATGGCTACTACGAATGGTTGAACTATGGAGGGATAATATCTGTAACTCTCCCAAATGTGACCTCGTGCGTAACCCCTGTGTGAGAGGGGGATCCCAGAAAGATTATACGAAAATTGGATTTGCTCTTCCTATCACAAGATGCTAATGTTTGTTTTGAATGCTTTGGAGAGTTGTACTCACAACCTAATCCAAAGCCCTAATCCTAGTCTACTGTTTGTGGAAGATTCTAAAACCAAAATGTTCTAGATCAATTTTAATCAGTGTTGATTTTGCAGTTGTTCTTTACTCAGGGGTGTATGAGAGTGAAACTGATGATATTATGATTCAATTCCCCAAAAATGCACAAGAAATGATAAGCAGTCTTTTCTTTCAGTGAATGTCTATTTAAGGGAAGGAGAAGGGAATTTCCTTTCACTATCAAACACTAAGATGCAATAACGTTATGCAATTGTTTCTCAATCAAGAATCCAATATAATGTTAAAATATTCAGAAATTCGTTCTAATATCCAAAAACCAATCATGAAAATGTATCCTTTTGTTTAAATGTGAGTGATAATCAGTTTTATGTAAATATTCTTATGTCATTCAAACTTCAAGATCCGCGAGTTTTAAATAACCGGAAGCAAACTTCACATAAACAAAAACACACTCTCGTTGTGATCAAAGAAGAAACAAAAAGAAAACCAAATTTGCAAAAAGAAACCAAAAATCTCAAAACATAAGAAAATGCCTGAAAAAATGACCTCAAAGATCAAATGGAATGGTGCATAGATCTCTGAATTTCCTTACAACAACTTTTATTCAATCAGATAAGTGAAAAAGCAGTGGGTCGACTCCAAATATCAGGGAAGAAGAGTGACTCAAAGTAAGGAAGAAAGATGTCAAAAATCCAAAAGAAACATCATCAATTCTTAGAAATCAAAATGTTGGAGGCCAAAAACAAGGACACACTGAGATGGTAATAGCCCTGAGTAGATGAAAAAGAAAAAACTAGACGTAGAGATCAACTCCCAAAAAGGTTTTTAACAGAAAAATACCAGCGCTCTGGTGTCAAGGGTACCAGGGCATTGCAACACTCTGTGGGAGCCTGCAAGGGAGTGCCAATGATTTGGTGGTAAAGGCAGGGGAGCACTGGGCTCTCAGAAGAACAAAATATTGCCCAGAACTCAAAAAACTCAGGAAAATCCAGAAATTGAGTGTGTATGGAATGAATGCAAGAGCCAACAACACATATAATAATCATAAACACAACATGAATAAGATCTAAAGGTGGGAAAATGCCGAAAAAAAGATCAAGGAAGGAAACCAAAACTGAAAGCTTCGTTCTCCAGTGGAATCACCAATTTATGTTACAGGAAAATCCCCCCACGGATAGGTGAAATTCCTCTTGGATCTAGATCCCTATAACCAAGACATAAAGGTGCTAAGTTTGGTCACTGACATCCTTTTAAACCTAGCTAAACTAATCTATAGAGAAGAGGAAGAAGATGTAGCTTTTTACGATGTTTGTCCTTGCCCAGTTCCAAGTTGAGTTCTGATCCACAAGCTCTTCAACAGGTCCTGCAATCCAATCAAAGACAAAACATGCTTCCTATTCTATTACAATTAGTTTGAAACTAGATATATCCATTAAAGACAAGTTCATGTAGGCATACACAATCTTGAAGAAAACATGCCAAGCACATGTATTAATGAGAACTCAATAGAGATACTTATAGACCTTTGATGTAGATGCAACAGCCTCACCAAGTTCTCCTTGTCCAACCCCTTTCTCAAATGATCCACAAACCAAATGACTATTCTTCACTGATTATCTCCCTTTTGAGATCATAAGTTTGATGCCTTCAATGTCCTCCCCTTTTCACCATGAGGAGGCCTCTTTATATAGGCTTGGAGAGGCCTAACCACCTTAGAGATTCTTGGGATAGGTTGAGGACATTTCTCCATAATTTGTGGAACCTCCTTAAGATCTAGCCTTGACCTCAAATTCGAATCCAATTGACTCCAGAGATGAAGGGAATCTTTCCCTGATTTTCCTCAACAACCCAAGATTTCCTCAAATATCCCAACACTCCCCTAGAATGGGGCACACAGTGTTTCAACGCTCCCCCAAAGGAGGGAAAGGAGCACTGATACTCCATGACAATGGGTAGGGGAGCGTTGCCCTTCAAAATTGATTTTTAAGTGTTTTTTTTTCATGGCAAAAGATTTGTACTCTTTGTCATGTGATTTCTCTTTCTTAAACCAGTCTTTGAGGGTGTCTTTGAAGTTTCCTTTTGACGTCATTCGAGACATGACATAGGCAATATGACTGTATGATGTTTGCGACACTTGCGACACTTATGGCTAAAATGCGACACTTGTAATGACAACAATAGGTCATCATTGAAATGAGTAATTTTGATGTGTAACAATAAGTGCCATGACGTTTCTTTATATGTCATCACCAAGTTTAGACCACATAAGACTACCACCTGTAAAACACTGACCACTAACCATGGAAACCAGACCCTAGTCTAGTTTCCTAGAAAGGAAAATTAATACAAAGGACCTAGGCCCAGGACCCAAAGGAAAATTGTCCAAAAGGTTAATAAATACCATCAAATCACTAAAAACAAGGTATGAATGCCATTATAAGGGAAGCAAGGAATAAATCCAACGAAATTTAGCTAGTTGGTTGAAACTTCACAGAGTTTTAACCTCTAGATCACCAATGAATTTCCAAAACACGTCCCTTAGGATAAAGCCACCAAGAGCCCTCTAGTCTAGTTGAAGTTTCAATCTGAACAGTGTCGCTCGTGCCTCCACCATTGCTAGTTCATGTCCATCCCTCATATTTTCAAAATTCCCGCCCAGTTGCAGAGTCCGTTTAAGATCAATATAGTTTCTTAAAAGTAACTTCTTTACATAGCCACATATGAATTGCATTGGATCTTTAATGAAATATAGATATCAATTCTTAAAATAAACTTCTTTACATAGCCACATATGAATTGCATTAGGGGTTACACGTTTCTTAGAATGAACTAAAATTACGAGCATTTATTTTTATTAAAATCACGACATTCTCAATGTTCACTTTGATAAAATTTTAGTTGTCTCTTGAGTTGCCCTCAAAATTTCAGTTGTCTCTTGAGTTACCCTCAAGAATAAACACTGAATTACAATTACTTTAAAGTATTTGGCTGCTTTTTTTCAACTTTTAGGACAAAGGTTAGTTGGCACAATATGGGTTTCAACATTATTGGTGTACCAAACTATTCACATGATACCAATTTGTATTGTTGTAATATAAGTTGTAAATAATTTCTGGCATGTTATGAAATTTGTGTTTGATAAATAAAGATGAATCTAAATTTTTTTTATGATATTTTAGAAAAATAAATTAACTTAGTGGTGACATTTAACATGTAAGAAATAATAAATTAACTTTATCAGTGGTGATATTTATTAAACTATTTGTATGAGGGGTGGAGGGTAATATTAGAGAAATGTGTAGGGGGGGTGGAGGGTAATATTAGAGAAATGTATAATACATTTCTCTAATATTACCCCCCACCTGAGGGGTGGGGGGTAATATTAGAGAAATTTATTATTCACTCGCTTGTTTCATGGTTTTGTAGAGCACCTAAGAAAAGTTTTGAATCAACTTTTTCATTGTTTTAAACAAGGTGGTTGATGTTTTGAATGTAAAAATAATGTTTTTTTTTTTTTTTAAGTTCAATTTTTTATTGGAATAACAATTTATATATTGAAGGCTACATGTTGAACATTTTTTCAAGGTAAAGGATTTGTTCAATATTTTTTCAAGGTGAAAGCTTTGTTGAACATTTTTTCAAAGTGAAGGCTTCGGTGAACATTTTTTCAAGGTGAATCCTTTGTTGAACATAAAATTATTGATATTATTTTTTAATATTTTTTGTGACAATGAAGTTTTTCTGAGAGTATTCTGAAATGTTGATTTTTTTTTTTTTTTTTACAGATAACTATATTCATGGGAAACAAAAGTTTGCACAAGAGAAAATTTGATCGGATTCAAGATGAAACTCACCATAACGAACAAAGGAAAGAACATTATTGGAGAAATAAACATGAACATGCAAATATTGAAGAAAGAAACGATGATGATGTAAATATAGTTTTTCAACAAGAATAAGTCCAACCAGGTATGCATGCACATATTGTCTATATTAAAAGTATAGAATTCAAATTTAAATTATTGTTTAATATAATTGATTGTAATTCGGATTTGATGTTTTTCAAAAAACATAAATAGATTTGTCTCATAATGTCAATGAAGTCTTTGAAACCGAAATTGAAGAAGAAGTTGATTCACCTATAGGTATGTACGTAAATTTAGATAATACAAGATGAACACTTGTATATAGTTTAGTGAATTTATGTTCGGGTTTTGTTTTTTAATATGAACTTTAAACTGAAATATGCAGGAGAATCTATCAACATTGATGATGAAATATTAGAAAATGTTGATACTGACAAATTTGGGAATAAAGAAGCCAAGAATTATATAAGATATCGAGCTAAGAATATGTATAATACTTTTTTCAAAGTTGAATTACTAACAGTACAAGCTCAAATTTTACTCTCTTTAATAAAGTCAAGAAATGTAAAGGGAGCTACATCATTATTGGGTATTCAAAAGTCGAAAAAAGATACAAAGGTAAAACATAATGTCTTTGACAATATAACTAGTGTATTAAAAGCTTTTGGAAAATCTTGAAAAAAAGATGTCATTGTTGTACGTAGAGTGACACAAACAACAATTTTTTCATCTAGAAATATAAAAGATCGTTTGACACAACACATGGAAAAGTGATGGGAAACTCGAGAAAAAAATTGTACAAACATAGAAAATTTCGATTGCAAATAGATGCAAATGAAAAACTTTCTTGTTGGACAGTGATTTCTAGACAACCCTACAAAGATAGAACTGTAGAAAATGTTAAAGAATCGAAGCCTAATTGTTGGTTGACAGAATCTCATGTTTTACCACATACAAGGGATGTTTTTCATAGAAGAATAACACACAAACAATATGAAGAACATCCAAAACATATATTGCAAATGACACAAATAAAATTGTTCAATAAGTTCAACTGCGTGTATCCCCTTCAGGAGGTACGCAATGATGAGTGTATACTCAAAATCTCTCGGGACACTGTCATGACTAACCGTGCCAACCAGAGGTGGGATGTAGTCGGGAAAGACCGACGGTATGAGCTTCGCGTTCACCAGGTTGTCATGGTGCTTGATTCTTTTCTCTGTCGTAGTTCAGGATGGCCCGTATTGACGTCTAGTTGACGGGGATGCTTGCAATCTGCTTGTTGATGAGGCCTGCACTCATGTGGATATGACCTTCTCAACCATAAGGTCGATCAAGATTTATTCTACGGACTTCTCTATTGCGCTACGTTCGCCCGACATACACACTCGTCGTCAAATGGTCGGGTAGGCGAACAGATGTTCAAGGTAAGAAAAACGTGTGTTGAGGTTTTAATAAGCACAACGCGGTAGTAATTAGTTCTCTATGGGATCGGATAATCACAATTTTCAAAAGTGTCCCCAGTGAGGCATTTGACGGATTAAATAGACAAAGTCATAACAGATTGCTCCAACAGGAAGGAATGCCTCAATCCATCCATTATGGCACTGTCCCAATGGTCCAATGGAGATATTTCCAGAAATAACTGCATTTCTAGCGATTCAGGAGCATAATTATAACAGACGGGACGCCTCCAACAGTCATATATATTTGCCAAGTCGAAGTTCTCTTATGCACTTTTCTGCTATTCCGACGATGCTCAATTTCTGCAAGCCTGCTTCCTGTGAAGTCTTCATTGGAAACTCTTGAAGTCTTTCTAACTTAGCTTTCTTCTTACTGATATTTCTGGCCTTCTTTCCTGTGATCTGAGTCTCTAGACTCCTCTTTCCATTCTTATTCTTATCTGCCTTAGCATAGTAACTTCTCACTGCCGAGGGTCTTTTAAAGGGTTCGAGGGTAATACTTCTTCTCTTACTATTTCTGGGGTAGGTTCTCTTCTCTTCTGCATGGATAGGATCTATAGGCCTTCTTGCGTTGTTTCAACCTTGAAAGGTAGGTCTCTAGCCCTCAATTGCTTCGACTTGTCCTATTTTTCTTCTATTCGTTCTATTTTCTTAGCTATAAAGTCCCTTAATTCTTGTTTTTTCTGTTCTATGGCTTCCTCTTCTTCTTTCCTTCAGATTTGATCTTTCTCACTCCAGGTCCTTCCTAGGAAAAGTGCAAAAGGAGCATTGTTCTCAACAAACTTAATGACCTGAAATTAT
Organism: Picea engelmannii; assembly: GCA_009831015.1. Lineage (NCBI taxonomy): Eukaryota > Viridiplantae > Streptophyta > Pinopsida > Pinales > Pinaceae > Picea > Picea engelmannii. Next base: position 214,401 of record ML793452.1, on the reverse strand, counting down.
TCTTCTGTTGATGTTCCATGGGCAATCATAGGTACGTTAGTAATTTTTCCACACAGGGTTATCATCTTTCCTTTAAAAAACCTATCCTTCCCAATGAAGGAATCATAATAGGATTTCCCAAAATTTCCCAAGTATTCTCTAGCATAAGATTCACCTGTGTTTCTTCATCTAGTACACAGTCTATGCCGAAGTCTCCTATTCTTGTTTCTATACAGTTCTTTTCTTTTAAGATCTCTGGTAAACTGATGTCTTTGTGACCATTCAATGTTTATTTCATCTACAATAATATAGTCTCTGATTCTTTCTGATTCTCTAACATATCCTTAGTTTCTTGACCTTCTTCAGAGTTTTCTTACATCAGGTTCATCTTTTCAACTTTAGCAATCATTCTAGGGAAATCTAAAACCTCATGACCAATAGCTTTACAACAAAGACAAATATGACCTCTACCAGGGCATTCCTTAGCAATATGTCCTCGTATTCTGCAACTATAACATAATGTCAGTCCTCTCTTTCACTTAAATGATCCCCAACCTTTTCTGTACTGCGCACTGGGATCACAATGATGGACCTGCAAAAAATTATTTCTAGGATCCTACATCCACTTATTAGTCCAAAAATTCTTTCTATTCATAGGAATAACATATCTTTCACTAACTTTATCAGATCTATTCATATCAAATCTTCTTTCTTCTAGTTGTGCCCTAGTTTTGAGACCAGGATGAAATCAATCAAACATACCTAGATCCATACTTTTGAAGAAAAAGTTTCCACTTATTTTACCTTTTCCAGAGCACAAAGATTTAAGATCTTACCTCTTTTCTTCAGTTTCGGTTCCCTTTTTATCACAGAGCTTCACAAGTCAAGTAGAATACTATGCACTACAACAACAAATCTATGCACATATATTTTTCTTTTCTTCATTTCACAACAATCATAGTTTCATGTCCTGGAAACAGAACCATTTATTGGCACAGGGGTAGACCCAAGGTTCAACGCTTCAACAACGGACCAATTAAACCCTAACTACCGACCCTTTCGACAACACCTGCGAAGTAGATGAAGTCTCACCCGAGGTAGTGTCAGGGGGGTTGTAGGACTCAGGTGTCTGTAATCTAGCTGGGAAACATATTTGTGATCACAATAATTAACAAAGAACTTATAAATTAACATTCATTAGTGTTTAACCCCTATTCACATCGCATGTTAAAACCCTAATTATAGATCAACACAGTAACAAGCAATATCCAAGCATATCTACCCATTCAACACATAGCATCATATTTGATCTAACATTCTTTCACATCATAAAGCACTAAGCATCAACTGGATCTATCATACATCTAGATTAAGCAATTAAGTACATAAACAACATGAAAACCATAGCACAAAGCACATTGAAACATAATATACGTCGTTCACCCCAGTGTGGGGCTACTTCCACCAATATTCTTCTCTTCTTATTAGTCTCTTTCAATCTTCTTTCATGCACCAAGCCACAATGCCAGCTCCGAATAGGATAGGAGATCTGTGCGTACCTCTCTAGATCCTCCTTCCCCGAGTTAGGTCCAAGCACAAAGCCTCTACACAGTCTGTGCACAAAGCACTTACAAAACACTTTCACTTAGCTCTGCAAACCTTAACACGTTCCTGCACAAAGCCAACTAGCCATGCACTAAGATGATCAATGACTAGTAACTACTTCTTACATCGCCTAGCTACTTATCTATACATTACAAAAGGGGCTTAAACATGGGTAAAACCCATGGGATGACATCCCATACCCCTTACATAAACCCTAAAACCTAAAAATCCCACAAAAAGGGCGATATCCCACAATCTCTGCTTCACCTGGGCGCTCCGTCTTTGACCAGCTTGTCGAAGTCCCAAAAATAGTCAAACAAAACCAAGGTTCTCCAAAACTTGGTCGAGGGCCAATGGGCCCCCAACACTCACTTGTGAATCATCCCGAGTCACTTTGATCTAGGCAATTCTGCTTCAAAGGCCTCAAGCTTGGCTCGAGCTACCTCGACTTGTTGCTTCGCTAGAACCTCCTACTCGACGAACTTTTGAATGACTTTCTCGGTGATAGGCGCTTCCAGGCACTGCTCGACGGTTGCAACCACCTGTTCCAGTTGTGACACTTATCCCTCAATTTCCTCAAAGAGGGTGCAGGCTTCGTTCTGCACCGGTTGGAGTCGCTAGGTCACTTCCATGACTCTACTCTGAATGGCATTGACCTATTTCTGAACTGCACACTGCTCCTATGACCTTTTCATCTTCTCCACTGTGGTAAGCAGATTCAAATGTGCTTGCACTGTAGACGCCTGTTGCTTTGCCTCTTGGAGCTATGCCTCCAAACTCCTCAGCTCTGGGTCTTCCGCAAGGTGCTCATAGGTCTGCACACTTCGGTTACTTAGTTTCTTGCATTCCGTGGCTAATGCTCTGATTCTTTCTATTGCTCTCCTGACAATTTCTTCCCATTGATCTCGCACTTCCTACGGAGTGCTCAACACTGCTTGCAGTTCTAACTCTACTACTCTTGCTTGAAGCTACTGAATGGCTTCAATGAACTTCCCCACTTGGCTCTTAACTATCTCTTCTTCCATCTGAGCCAAGCTCTCCTTAATCCATGGCTGGGGAACTATCTTTGTCTTCTTCCTAATCGTCTTTGCCAAGTAGCGATGCGGTGCGAGCATCGCATAATTCTTTCTGTCTCCCAAGTTGAAATCGTTGATCTTAATATCAAGGATCAATCCTAGATGTGGTCCAATTGCACGTATCCCCTTTGAGAGGTACACAATAATGAGTGTATACTCAAAATATATTGGGATGCTGTCACGACTAACCACACCAACCAAAGGCGGGATGTAGTTGGGAAAGACCGATGGGATGAGCTTCGTGTTCGCCAGGTCATCACGGTGCTTGCTTCTTTTCTCTGTCACAGTTCAATATGGCCCAGATCGATGTATAGTCGATGGGGATGCTTGCAATCCTCTCGTTGATGAGGCTTGTACTCCTGCGGATATGACCTTCTCAGCCATAAGTTCAATCAAGATTTCTTCTATGGACTTCTCTATTGCACTATGTTCGCTTGACATACACACTCATGGTCAAATGATCGGGTAGGCGAACAGATGCTCAAGGTAAGAAAAATGGGTGGCGAGGTCTCAATAAGCACAATGCGGTGGTAATCAGTTCTTTGTGGGCTCGGATAATCACAATTTGCAAAAGTGTCCCCAGTGAGCCATTTTATGGATTAAATAGACAAAGTTGTAATAGATTCCTCCAACGGGCAGGAATGCCTCAATCCATCCATTATGGCACGGTCCCAACGGTCCAATGGAGATATTTCCAGCAATAACTACATTTCTAGCTGTTTTGGAGCGTTGTTCTAATGGTCGGGATGCCTCCAACGGTCATATAGCTTCGCCAAGTTTAAGTTCTCTTCTGTGCTATTCTGCTATTCCGACGATGTTCAATTTCTGCAAGCCTGCTTCCCGCAAAGTCTTCACTGGAACCTCCTGCAGTCTTTCTAACTTAGCTTTCTTCTTACTAAGATTTCTGGCCTTCTTTCCTGTGATTTGAGTCTATGGAATCCTCTTTCCATTCTTATTCTTATCTACTCTTAGCATAGTAACTTTGCACTGCTGAGGGTGTTTTAAAGGGTTCGAGGGTAATACTTATTCTCTTACTGTTTCTGGGGTAGGTGCTCTTCTCTTTTGCATGGGTAGGTTCTTTAAGCCTTCTTGTGTTCTTTCAAACTTGAAAGCTAGGTGTATGGCCCTCAGTTGCTTCGACTTGTCCTCTTGTTCTTCTCTTAGTTGTTCTATTTTCTTGGCTATGAAGTCCCTTAATTCTTGCTTTTTCTATTCTATGGCTTCCTCTTCTTCTTTCCTTCAGATCTGATCTTTCTCAATCCAGGTCCTTCCTAGAAAAATTGAAAAAGGAGCATTGTTCTATAAAAACTTAATGAACTCAAATTCTTCTTCTATCGATGTTCCATGGGAAATCATAGGTACGTTAGTAATTCTTCCACATAGGGTTATCATCTTTCCTTTAAAAAATCCTATCCTTCCCAATGAAGGAATCATAGCAGGATTTCCCAAAATTTCCCAAGTATTCTCTTGCATAAGATTCATTTGTGTTTCTTCATCTAGTACACAGTCTATGTCAAAGTCTCCTATTCTTGTTTCTATACAGTTCTTTTATTTTAATATCTCTGGTAAACTTATGTCTCTGTGACCATTCAATGTTTTTTTCATCTGCAATAATATAGTTTGTGATTCTTTCTGATTCTCTAACATATCCTTAGTTTCTTGACCTTCTTCATATTTTTCTTGTCTGATCAGGTTCATCTTTTCAACTTTAGCAATCATTCTAGGGAAATCTAAAACCTCATGACCAACATCTTTACAACAAAGACAAATATGACCTCTACCAGGGCATTTGTTAGCAATATGTCCCGGTCTTCTGCAACTATAACATAATGTCAATCCTCTCTTTCTCTTAAATGATCCCCAACCTTTTCTGTACTGCGCACTGGGATCATAGTGATGGACCTGCAAAAAATTCTTTCTAGGATCCTACATCCACTTATTAGTCCATTTTTTTTCTATGCATAGGAATAACATATCTTTCACTAACTCTATCGGATCTATTCATACAAATCTTCTTTCTTCTAGTTATGCCCTAGTTTTGAGACTAGGACCAAATATATCAAACATACCTAGATCCATACTTTCGAAGCAAAAATTTCCACTTATCTTACCTTTTCCAGAGAAAAAATATTTAAGATATTACCTCTTTTCTTCAGATTTGGTTCCCTTTTTAGCACAGAGCTTCACAAGCCAAGTAGAATACTGCGCACTACAAAAACAAATCTACGCACATATATTTTTCTTTTCTTCAGTTCACAACAATCACAGTTTCATGTCCCAACAACAGAACCATTTGTTGGCACAGGGGCAAACCCAGGGTTTAACGCTTCAACAACGCACTAATGAAACCCTAACTACCGACCCTTTCGGCAACACCTGCGAAGAAGATGAAGTCTCACCCGAGGTAGAGGCAGGGGGGTTGCAGGACTCAGGTGTCTGCAACCTAGCTGGGACATAGATCTGTGATTACAATACTTAACAGAGCACTTAGAAATTAACATTCATTAGTCTTTAACCCCTATTCACATCACAGGTTGAAACCCTAATTGCAGATCATCGCAGTAACAACCAAGATCCAAGCATATCTAACCATTCAACACATAGCATCAAAATATATCTAACATTCATTCACATCATAAAGCATTAAGCATCAACTGGATATATCATACATCTAGATTAATAAATTAAGTACATAAACAACATGAACACCATAGCACAAATCACATTGACACATGATATGCATGGTTCACCCTAGTGTGGAGATACACCCACCAATCTTCTCTTCTTATTAGTCTCTTCCAATATTCTTACATGCACCAAGCCACAATGCCAACTCCGCATGGGACAAGAGATCTGCGTGCACCTCTCCATATCCTCCTTCCCCGAGTTTGGTCTAAGCACAGATTCTATACATAGTCTGTGCACAAAGCACTTACAAAACACTTGCACTTAGCTCTGCAAACCTTAACACGTTCGTGCACAAAGCCAACTAGCCATGCACTAAGTTGATCAATGACTAGTAACTACTTCTTACATCACCTAGATACTTATCTATACATTACAAAAGGGGCCCAAACATGGGTAAGACCCATGGGTCGACATCCCATACCCATTACATAAACCCTAAAACCCAAAAAGCCCGCAAAAAGGGTGAGATCCCACGATCTCCACTTCACCTGGGCGCTCCGTCTTCGACTAGCTTGTCGAAGTCCCAAAAATGGTCAAACAGGACCAAGGTTCTCTCTCTCTCTCTCTCTCTCTCTCTCTCTCTCTCTCTCTCTCTATATATATATATATATATATATATATATATATATATATATATAATGGAACGTGCATGTGTGCTAATCTAACATAAACTTCTTGTTGAAACATATCAAATTATTTGTGGGAGATGTCTTTGTTGTGGTTGCACCTGTAGACAACACTGAAAATGTGAAATATTATTTGATGTGATGCACAGAACAAAATATGAGGTTATTACAAGATTTTGATGATAACAGTTTTATATATGAAATATGATCCATCATATTGAAATGCTATTTTTTTCAAGAAACCCATCATACCGATAGTCATGTTGACTTTCAAGACTATCAGTCAGATGTCATAAGTTGTCAATATAGTCATTTGGTGTAATTTCCCCCACCTCTTTATGAAGAGGTTTGGAGAGAATCAATAGTCTAGCTATCCCCACTAGACTATAGTCTCAGGCATATTGGGGACAAAGTCAATCAGAAAACATAACATTCTATTATTAAGTTGACTTTGTGTGGAAAAGGATAACTCAATGAAAGAAAAGAAAAGGTGAGTTAAAGTTAAGAGTTAACCCTAGGGGTTAACTAACTCAAAAGATGAATAGACTGGAGCTATAAAGGAAAGGGTAGGGTACACTCCTAAGGCATTCTAGATTATTATCTTATTTTTCATTGGAGCTCTTGAGCACAAGTAGTTTTGAGGGTTTTGAGTCTAAAACCCTAGAGATCAACTTGGTGGTGAAAAATCCCACCTTTCTTAATCCAGGCTTTCTCTCAGAGGTGGAATAATCCTCCCACACCATTCTACAATGTTGCAAGAGTTGTTCTACATGCAGACTTCACGCTAGTGCACAACCTAGGGGGTTTCTAGCTAGGGGGCACACCACCTTGAGGAGAATGACTCGAGCTAGATGAAGGAGAAGGATTTTCGACAAAGGAGAACCTGGGTTTTCTTTGTAGGGTTCCTAACATCATTATTGGTCTATTCCAGAGGATATTATCCTGACTATTTATTTCCTGGATCTTGGCACAAATTGGAGGAGAGAGGGGTGAATTGCAGAAAGGGATTATCATTGTTCATTGGCTCAAATCTTCATAGATTTTCTTGAGACTTCAACATCTTGTTAACATTGGCCCGATCTAAAATTCGAGAGATTTTGGTGGAATTTGGAGGCTTCTAGAAGGGAGAACAAAGTCTCCTTGATTCAATCAAAGTAGGAGGGCAAACCAGTTGAGGGTTTTCTCAGTTGGAGGAGCAGAACTTCTCAATTCGGATTGAAACTTGGCCCGATGGATTCTACTAGCTCGATCTGCATGCTAGGAGAGTTTGGGGGGATTTAGAGCTCAGAAAAATGAGGGCCTAAACTTGAGGGTTCATTGGCATCCAGAGTAGGGCGCAACTCAACCAGTTTGAGGGGGTTTGGAGTGTATTGACAGGGTCTTCTTATATTCAGTCTTATCTTTCATGCTGGTAGCCTTTGGAGGATTTTATCTCTTCTCCTATAGCCTTTGGGAGGCACTTATATTTGTATTTCTTATTATTGTATGGGTTGGAAACCAATTTTGTTATTGTTGGGGTTTTCTCCCAGATCTGCAGATCTCTTGTATACATGATCCCTCTACTATATAAATAAAGGTCATATATGACATCATTGGTTCTCTACTAGTGTAACTGTATATTGTGTCTTGTTTATGATTATATGCTTAAGATCTATTTCTCATTCAACAATAAGTAAACCCATAATGCGCTTCTTCATGAGTAAACCTGCAAATGCATAAACAAACACAACAAACAATAAACATTTAGTGTTCCAAGCTAAAAAGTTGGCTTGGGAACATTAAAATGGTATTAGAGCGTTGATCCTCCCATCTTGTGGGGATTAGCACATTGAGGTGATTTCATATGATGTGGAGGATGAATATTTCATCCACCTACAGAACATGGAGGTAGAGAACCCAGGACAGGCAGAAGAGGAAGATGCAAGTCACGACCTTACATCAGATGAGAATGTGACACTTGCATCCATCAATGGGGTACCTCAGTTTAACACTTTCATGATGAGAGGGGTACTACAAGGGCATAAGGTCCCAGTTCTCATTGATGGAGGTGCCTCACACAAGTTCATTGAATCATCCCTACTGCAAAGAAGGCATATACCGACAGTTGACTTAGAGGGATTTTGTGTGGAGGTAGAAGGGGGGCGCACCATGCCTTGTGATAGGTACATTTCGGGAATGAAACTTTCTTTGGGAGAGCATGAATTTCCATAGGATTTCTATGTTATGGACCTTACAGACACCAACATTATTCTTGGAGTACAGTGGCTTAGTACATTGGGGCCAATCACCACAAATTACAAAACATCGGAAATGTCTTTCACATAAGAAAATGGGAAAAAGGTGGTTCTGAGGGGTATGACAGGAAACACACCGAGAATGGTGATAAAAAATTGCATGGAGGCCATCTTTAGGAGGGAAGAGATCGTCTATGAAACAAAATGTAAAAAATCAGTCAGGATAGACAAGAAGGGGGAAACACACTACTCACCAAAGATCAATAAAATCATGGATAGGCACAACAAGGTCTTTGAGCCTATACCACTATGGGAACTGCCAGATAGGGGGTTTGAGCACATCATAGAGTTAGAGGAGGGTGCAAAACCTATCATCACCACTATGTACATGCACCCCAAGAAATATAAAGACGATATTGAAAAGGAAATTGAGACGTTGTTGGATATGGGCCACATCATGCCAAGTTCCAACTCCTTTGCATCTTCAGTAGTGCTGGTAAAAAATAAAGATGGGACAATGCAAATGTGCATTGACTACAGGGCTCTAAATAAGAAGACAATAAAAAATAGGTACCTCATCCCATAGATTGATGATCTATTGGATGAGCTCCATGGGGCAGCATATTTCACAAAGATTGACTTGTGCTATGACTATAATCAAATAAAAATGAGAGAGCAAGATATCTCTAAGACTAATTTTTGGTGTCACTATGGACACTATGAGTTTTTGGTCATGCCTTTTTGGCCGACTAATGCACCAACCATCTTCCAGTCACTCATGGATAATTTTTTCAAGAGGTAGTTGAGGAAGTTCTTGTTAGTCTTCTTTGATGATTTATTGATCTATAGCAAATATTGGGAGGAACACCTTCAACATGTGGAACAAATTTTGGTTATCATGAAGGAGCAATCTTTATATGCTCAGGAATCCAAATGTGAATTTTGGATGACAGAGGTCATTTATCTAGGACACATCATTGGGGTGAAGGGGGTACAAGTACACCAAGAAAAAATACAAGCTATACTTGACTAGCCCACACCTAGGACACTATCATAATTGAAGGGGTTTTTGGGCATCTATTGCTATTATAGGAGGTTTTTCAAAGGTTTTTCTCAACTTTTCACACCTTTTATCAATTTTACCAAGAAGGGGCCATTCAAGTGGGGTCCAGAAGCGCAGTCCACATTTGAAAAAATGAAGAAAGCGATGAGTACATGTCCAGTATTGGCCCTACCAGTTTTCACACAACGCTTCACAATAGAGTGTGATGCCTTAGGGGAAGACATTGGAGCAGTACTTATGCAGAATATGCATCCTATTATCTATGAAAACTGAAAATTGAGGGGTCCTGAGCTCCTCTATGCTATCTATGAAAAGGAAATTATAGCCATCATGCATGCATTGGCTAAGTTCAGGAAGTATTTAGTTGGGGTAAAATTCATCGTTAGGACAGATCACAACAACCTCAAGTACTTCCTAGATCAAAAGGACTTGAATGAAAGGAAGAAAAAGTGGGTAAGAAAAATCTAGGCTTATGACTTTGACATAGAATTTTTCAAAGGGAAAAATAACGTCGTAGGAGATGCCTTATCTAGAAGACCATCAATTTATGACATGACCGATATCTCAGTGGATTGGAAGGCCCATCTCTTGTTGGAATATTCAAAGAATAAATTTTCTTACGAAGTGATGGATGGACAGGTACAAGATTGCCAATTTTAGAATCATGGATGATATCATTTACTACAAGGGATGAATTTTCTTGGTTCCGAATTAGCCTTTAAGGCCAAGGTATTACAAGCATGCCGTGATTCACCAGTAGTAAGGCATCAAGGATTCATCAAGACATATAGACATGTCCGAGAGAGGTTTGATTGGAAGGGTTTAAAAGAAGATGTGATGAGACAACAAGATTACTACAGCCACTTCCCATATGTGAATCCAGGCAAACAAATATGAACAGACTCACCCAACAAGATTACTACAACCACTTCCCATTATAGAGAACAAATGGGAAAGCATATATATGGATTTTATCACAAGTTTTCGTAAGGCTCAGGGAAAATACTTCATTTTCATGGTAGTGGACAGGTTGATGAAGTTTGCACACTTTTTTTCCATTGCCACATATTTCAGTGCAACATAGGTTGTAGACCTATTCTTTAGGGAAATTTTCAGATTGCATGGTTTTCCCAAAACCATAGTGAGTGACAGGGATAGCAGGTTCATGATCACATTCTGGAAGGATCTCTCTAGGTTAGTAAGTACGAAACTAACACATAGTACTAGTCATTACCCTCATACGAATGGCTAGACAGAGATAATCAACAAAAGGGTTGAAGGCTACCTTAGGAATTATGTGGCACGGAAGCAGAAAGCATGGGTTAAATGGATTCACTTGGGGGAATACTGTTACAACACCACTCATCATATGTCCACTGGTATGCCACCATTCAGAGCCTTATACAACTATGACCCTCTCTCATTTGTAGAGATTTCCTTTGGTGACAATAGGGCTCCCATGGTTCAGGACTGGATTCAACAGAGTCAGGACATCCTTAGGGAATTGAAGGACCACATAAAAAGGGAACATAATCAACATAAGGTACAGACATACAAACATAGGGTTGAGAGCACCTTTGAGGTCGATGACTTGGTTTATTTGAGGCTTCAAACATATAGATAGACATCCATTAAGAGAAGTGGTGCAGAGAAGCTCCAACCTTGTTTCTTCAGTCCATACAGAGTTAACAGGAGGATAGGGTCTGTGGCATATGAGTTGGATCTACCACAGGGCAACAAAATACACAATGTCTTCCATGTTTCATGTTTGAAGAGGGCCATTGGCAAGCATATCAATCCTATCAAAGAATTTCCACCCATGAATGAATAAGGACAATTGGTACTGATACCAGAGGAGATACTTCAATTCAAGGAGAAGAAGTTGAGGAAAATAAGCATCAAAGAGTATCTGGTTAAGTGGAGTAACCTACCCATGGAGGATGCCACTTGGGAAGGGGAACAATTGAGTTAGGAGACAGGTCCAAAATTTCTTGTTGGAAGCAATTTATAGCTGGGGAGACTGTAATGTCCCCCACCTCTTGATGAAGAGGTTTGGAGAGACTCAGTAGTCTATCTATCCCCACTAGACTATAGTCTCAGGCATATTGGGGACAAAGTCAATCAAAAAACATAACATTCTATTATTAAGTTGACTTATTGTGGAAAAGGATAACTCAATGAAAGAAAATAAAAGGTGATTTAAAGTTAAGAGTTAACCTTAGGGGTTAACTAACTCAACAAATGAATATAATGGAGATATAAAGGAAAGGATAGGGTGCACTCCTAAGGCATTCTGGATTATTATCTTATTTTTCATTAGAGCTCTTGAGCACAAGCAGTTTTGAGGGTTTTGAGTCTAAAACCCTAGAGATCAACTCAGTGGTGAAATTTCCCACCTTTCTTGATCCAAGCTTGGTACCGAAGGTGAAATAATTTTCCCACACCATTCTACAGTGTTGTAGGGATTGTTTTACAGGAAAACTTCAGTGTAGTGTGCAACCTAGGGGGTTTCCAGCTAGGGGGGCGCACCACCTTGATGATATTTATTTGATCTGGATGAAGGAGAAATATTTTGGGCAAAGGAGAACCTTGGTTTTCTTCGTAGGGTCCCTAGCATCATTCTTGGTCTATTCCAGACGAGATTATCCTGACAATTTATTTTCTGGAGCTTGACACGAGTTGGAGGAGAGAGGGGAAAATTGGAGAAAGGGATTATCATTGTTCATTGGATCATATCTTCATAGATTGACTTGCAACTTCAACATCTTGTTAACATTGGACCGATCTACAATCTGAGATATTTTGGTGTCATTTGGAGGCTCCTAGAAGGTAGAACAAAATCTCCTTGATTCAGTCAAACCAGGAGGGCACAAACCAATTGAGGGTTTGCTTAGTTGGAGGAGAAGAACTTCTCAGTTTGGCTTGAAACTTGGCCCGATGGATTCTAATAGCCCTATCTACATTCCAGGAGAGTTTTGGGGGATTTGGAGCTCGGAAAGAGGAGGGACGAAACTTGAGGGTTCATCAACATCCAGAGCAGGGCGCAACTCAGCCAGTTGGAGGGGGTTTGTAGTGTATTGAAAAGGTCTTCTTATATTCAGTCTTATCTTGCATGATGGTATCCTTTGGAGGCTTGGATCTCTTCTCAGACAATGTTTGGGAGGCACTTATCTTTTTATTTCTTATTATTGTATCAGATGGAAACCCATTTTGTTATTGTTGGGGTTTTCTCCTAGATCTGTAGATCTCTTTTATACGAGATCCCTCTACTATCTAAATAAAGGTCATATCTGACATAATTGGTTCTCTATTAGTGTACTTGTATATCTTGTCTTGTTTATGATTGTATTCTTCAGATCTATTTCTCATTCAACAGTAAGTAAACCCAGAATGCACATCTTCATGAGTAAACTTGCAAATACATAAACAAACACAACAAAAAGTAAATAGTTAGTGTTCCGAGAAAAAAAAATTGTCTTGGGAACATTACATTTGGTATGTACAATGCACATAAAGTTAATAGAAGTCCAGTCAAGAAAAAAAATAAAAGTTAGAAAATGGAAAATGTCCGAAGGCGATCATGAATGAATAATTGAAGATGGCATAACATTACGATTTCTTTAAACAATTTATGGATACATTCAATAATTTACGAAATGAAATGAACAATGGTTAAAATTTACGATAAGTTTGATGCAATGCATACACATACAAAATGAATCTATGGAAGCTTGAGAAGTACATAAGCTCTACAAGAATGTGTATTCAAATATCCACGCAATATATGCTTGCAATTAGATTTCCATAGATACAACATGTTAGAAATATCTAACATGTCTTTGTCAACCTATTCATATTACAAAATAATCACATTACAAATAATCACATGTTATAGTAATGATCTACAATACATTATAGTTAATTAATGTACTATAATGATTTATTAATGTACATAATGGTTTTTAATGGTTTATGTGTTGGCATGTTTGTTGGTGTATCCCATGAACTATGTTAATATGCCACCCACTTATTGTATGATTTGGCAGGGTGTCATACAACTCAACTCAAAATTTCTCATTCACTCAATTTGAACATGTCATTCTGCTTACTCACTCGTGAACTTGACTTAGTGGAAACCTCCAAACCTAACTTAGTGGCATTAATTCTCAAAATATTTGGGATGGTTTGAAGTTGGAGCTTACCCACGTGGAGGCTTAGAAGCAATCATGCCTATTTCTAACGTATCATCTATGTACTAGCTCAATTTTAAAATTTAATGATAAATTTATTATTTACATTTCCAATTCTATTTTTCTGTTAAACACCTCTCCCTTCCAATGTGACTTCATGTCATTTACAATTCCGGTTCATCCCAGGGTAATCAATTTCAAATTATAGTTTCAGATTTGAAAGTCTAGGTCTAGGGTTGGATTCTCTTGGAGTGTTATCCTTCAATAAAACACTCCATTATTGTCATATGGGTTTTCTTGTTATTTTAGTACTGACATTTTTTTTTAAGTAGAACCAATTTGTAGACCTAGAGTGTTTAAGGTTGTAGCCATTATAGTCCATTATTGTCATATGGGTTTTCTTATTATTTTAGTACTGACATGCATTTTTTTTTTAGTAGAACCAATTTGTAGACCTATAGTGTTTAAAGTTGTAGCCATTACAATATAGTATTGATGTTTTCCTATTTTGCTAGAGTAACAGTGTAGACAAATATATATAGCTCTATTTTTGTAATGCTTAGGCTAATAGATATATCAATTATATGAGGTTTTTTTTCTTATTCTTGTGTTGGTTTTTATTTTCTTTTCTAAACCTAAAAGGTTTCAGGGTTGTAGCAATTACACTAGGGGGTTATAAGGCATGTCAATATTTCTATTGATTCCAATATTTAATGCAATATCAATCATCAAGAGCATCGGTTTCACATTCCTTGACATGCTCATGGTAATCATTGGCATATTATATATTCCGGTATTTTAATTAGTAAAACAAATATGTGAATCTTTGAAACCTATGATGCTTATGGCTTGAACAAGAGAAATAAAAACACGAGTTTGCATCAAAAAATAGATTATTGTTCTATTTTTTTTATTGATATACATGTATAAATTGAGGGCATACAATATATGCTATGTCATATGCTTTGATTTTGTTTTCACTAAACACTTATTTGTTTTAAGTTGATAGGATATAATATATAGTATATAAGATAATATTTTGTATGAATATAATATATGATAGTCCATTAATTAGGGATAATTTTAGTATAAACGATATGTTAAGAATCATAATCTCTCTCTAAGGAATCTTAAAAATGTATTTGTATTTCAACTTGAATGAAAAATATAAAAAATCCATGGAAAAAAGTAGGCAAACCCTAGATAGTTAGTATGAGAAATAGTGGAGATGCACAAGGGAGAATTGTTATATTTGTGTAGTGATTATGTGAAAAACATTATTTTTTACGGTAAATTATTTAGGATATTGTTTTATTTAATTGAACATATCATATGTGTGATTATCTATACCAATACGAAGTTGCAACAATATATTGATTGATCAATTACTCCATGTATTCTTGATATAATATGTAAATAACAACATTTCTTGCCTTGAATCTCTATACTGCAAAAGGGTAGAAAAATAAAATATAACACCTTTCCCTCAAGCATGTTCAAGTTGAGGAATATATTAGTACATATCCTTCTAAAGAGTGATGTGCACTAAGATAACACATCGACTTGAACAAGAGATTTGGTTGCAGTTCAATGCATATGTCCATGGGCTAGATAATTTCCCTCACAAACATTATTTTTTATTTGAATTAATCACTGATCTTTTAGAATTTAATCTATTTTTTT
>ML793452.1:174032-197916 GCA_009831015.1 Picea engelmannii | reverse complement strand
AGAAGAGTGCAAGGGTCTATCATCAACATCATGTTCATAACAGACTGGAGGAGAAAGTATTCAAACACAAAGTCACTTTATATTCGAACACAGAAAACCAGAGAATACAAAGATGCCACGACAAATCCTTTATCATGACATAACTGTAACAATCCACGTGAATCATTCAACTGTGAACTCTCCAGAACAAGACGATACAAAGATGGAAAAAGAAGAACTGTTTGTCATAAACCAAGAAATCTCAAACACAGAGGCATAACCAGGAAACCAAAATGTTTGCTGAAATTTTACAGTCGGGAGATTAGCTCTACCATCGATAGATACAAAAATGGAAAAAATGCCTACATATACTCAAAACAACAACAACAGCGGAACCAAGAAATGTATTGAAAGCTTTGCGTCTGCATGGCTTCTGACATTCTGCAGCCGCAATCTTTGAATAATCGTGTAACTTATGTCAGACGCGATCAGTCTTCTGACAGTTACATCGGCGAATCGACGTGCCTTTAATTCATTGCAGGACGTCCCCATTATGGCAGAGACGAGGTCTAACCACCACCAACTGCCTCAATAACTGCTTCTTGGGATTGAGGGTGGCCCGACCAACTCAACACTTTGGGATATGGAAGACTCCTCGTGCTGCCACATGGAATAACAGACTGGATGCGACGAATAGGCATGGAGGCCAGCACGGAGGATGAGGCACATGACGAGGATGGTGGTGCCGGGTTATAAGGGTGTGGAAGACGTGATGAGATGAGAGAAGGATGACGGAGGACGATTCATGGCGGAATACATCAGGTGAAAGGGAGGAAGACGGGAGGAATGAATTCGCCTTCGGGTGAGAGGATGACGTGGAAAGGAGCGGGACACGTGGCAAGGAATGAGTGGGTGGTGAGAAGAAGGTAAGACCACGCGAACCAAAGAGGGGAGGTGAATGGATGACACACGGCAGCAGGGGAAAGGCGGAAGGGAGGATGAAATGATGAGAGGAGGGCCCACACTGGTTAAGCACCGGGCAACTGAGAAGGGCGGGGCTGCACGAGCGCCGCTGATCTGGGCGCCTCGATCGTGGCCGTCGGGAAGCTGCATATGGAATTTCGGACCCCCCCCTCTGCTTAAAGGTAGAAAGGAGGGGGGGGTCCAGAATGATCTTCATCGTCGTTGATTCGGGCGTGCTGATACGAGCCATTGGAAAGGTGCACCCCCGATTCCGGATGCCCTCCTCTCGCTTAAAGGTAGAAAGGCAAGGGGGGTCTGGAATCCAACGTGCACCGTTGATCCGGGCACGCGAATCTGG
Source organism: Picea engelmannii (assembly GCA_009831015.1). NCBI lineage: Eukaryota > Viridiplantae > Streptophyta > Pinopsida > Pinales > Pinaceae > Picea > Picea engelmannii. The sequence goes on along the minus strand of ML793452.1, from coordinate 196,616 downwards.
ACCGCTCGGACTTGCGTGTTTCTTACCATAGGCGCATTATCGCTCAAAACTTAGGACAAATGGGTTTTAACCCATCCTTTCGTACTCCAACCCCCTTAACAAGAAATATCGCTAACATTTGGCTCCATGGGGGATAGAGTCATCCCTGTGATGCTCTAAGAACTCTTTTGAAAACTTAGTTCCTTTGCTGTTGGGCTATGGAGTCATTTATTAGTCCGAAAAATAAAACAAAAACAATATTTACAAAACAAAAACAAAACGAGCTGATTGCGGCTCAAAGAAAACATTTCTTTAAGAAATGCCCATTGACTGGGCCATTAAACACTTCATTGCCTTCTAGATCCTGCAACCTGTAGGTGTTGTTTGAAAACACCTCAAGGATCTTGAAAGGCCCGAACCAGAGGGCGTCAAATTTACTGTGTTTTCCCTTTTCCTGCCTAGGTGCATCCCACTTGAGCACCATATCACCCTGCTCAAACTCTGTCTTTTTGCTTTTCCTGTCAAAAGCCTGCTTGATCTTCTGCTGATGATTGTAAGCTCTGTCCATGACCTGTTCTCTGATTTGCTGCACCTCCACCATCTGATGAATTCTTCTGAGCACATGGTTAGGTTCCCCAACATAGTCTTGGAGGAGATTTTCCACAGGCAAGGCGAGCTGAGTGGGGAAGATGACCTCAATCCCATAAACAAGCTAGAAGGGTGAGAGACCCAGGGACTTCTTTGTTGTCACTCGATCAGCCGAAAGCGCAAATTTGAGCTTTGAGTCCCATGCCCTTTTATTATCCTCTAATAGCCTTTTGATAAGCTTGATTAGAATTTTATTAGAGGACTCTGCCAGTCCGTTTCCCTGAGGATAGTAGGGAGTGGAGTGAATCAATGAAATCCCAAATTGTTCACAAAATTTGATCAGAGGCTCATACCGAAATGGGGAAGCATTGTCGGTGAATATTTTGCTAGGGAAGCCAAACCTAGCTATGATGTCTTCCAAGAAGCTGATGATTGGTTTGTGAGAAGTGCTTCTGGTAGGGACAACTTCTATCCATTTAGTGAAGTAGTCCATTGTTGTCAAAATCCATCGGTGCTGGCCACTTGAGGGAGGATGAATTTCCCCGATGAAGTCCAATCCCCACTGCTGAAAGGGTGCTGAGACCACCACAGGTTTCAATGGAAGGGATTTGAGCTGTTGCTTCCCTGAGAATTTCTGACATTTGATGCAAGCTCTAATTTCCCTACAGACATCAGGAAATAAGGTGGGCCAGTAGTACCCAGCTCGGAGGATCTTGTGAGCCGTGGTCTTCCAAAAATAATGGCCTCCACAGAGACCGCTATGGAAATCATTCATAACTTTCTGGGCCTGTTGTGGGTCCAGACACCTTAGTAATACCCCCTGGGGGTCTTTCCAATATAGGGCTTGGCCAATAAGACAATACCTGACAGCTTTGAGCTTTAACGCTCTTGCCTTGCTTTTTTCCATCCCATCAGGGGGTCTCAATTCCTGCAGGAAATACAAGATATCTTTGTACCAGGGGCATGCTGATAGTGGCATAGTGCTTTGGGAACCCCTGTTGGATGATTCAGATTGCTCATTGACAAAATTTATTTCCAAAGCTTTATAATTGGATTCGGCCAGTAGCTTGGCCAAACCCTGCCCCTTTATTAGCTTGGTGGGCTTAATTTCCAGGTCAAATTCTAGGATCTTGGCGATCCATTTACTTCTTCTTCCGTCTATGTCAGGTTGTATAAGAATGTCCTTCACAGAGGTTGAAGGGACATATGCAATGATCTTTGAGTGTAAGACATAGACTCTGAAAGCTTTGAGAGCTTTCACCAAGGCATAAGCCTGCTTCTCCATGATCTCGTATCGGAGCTCTGCATCTCTCAGCGCCTTGCTAAAGAAGGCAATAGGCTGCTCTTGCCCTTGATCATTTTTCTGCAACAGAACCGCTGCTACTGTGTCAAAGGAAGCAAAAGAAAATATCATAAAATATTTAGAATAATCTGGACTGATTAGCACAGGAGCCTCGGTCAATGCTTTCTTTATTTGGTCAAAAGACTTCCTGGGTTCAGCAGTCCATTTTATTTCATGGCCCTTCCTGAGCATGGCTGTGATATGTTTCACCAATTCAGCAAAATTTGAGACAAACCTCCTCAGAAAATTAATTCTTCCCAAAAATGCTTGGACCTCCTTTTTAGATCTGGGAAGTGACAGGGCCTGGATTGCCTCTACCCTATTAGGATCGATTCTCACTCCCTCTGCTGAGACTATATGGCCTAACAACTTCCCTTCTTGCATGGCAAACAATGATTTCTTGGGATTTAGGGAAAGGCCATACCTGCGACACTTCAGGAAAACCCTCTTCAAGTGGCAACGGTGCTCTATATCAGTCTTGGAGAAGACTGTTATGTCATCTAGGTAAATCACCACAAACTTATCTTTTTCCCCAATGAAGGCTATGTCCATGGCTCGCTGAAACGTTGCCCCTGCGTTCATCAATCCAAAGGGCATCTTGGCATACATGAATGTGCCCCAAGGAGTGGTGAAGGTTGTTTTTTCTCTGTCTTTAGGCATGAATGATATTTGATTATAGCCAGAAAAGCCATCAATCATGGATATCCTAGATGCACCAGTGATCTTCTGCAATATATGTTCCATGTTGGGCAGGGGATAATTGTCCTTCCTCGAACTTCTGTTTAGGTTCCTGAAATCAACATAGAGTCTGATTTCTCCGCTCTTATTTCTTACTGGGACCAAATTGGCTACCCAACTAGAGTATCTCAAGGGGACTATGATTTGGGCATCCAACAACTTTTTCACTTCTCTTTCCATGACAGGTAGCAGCGTGGGATTTATCTGTCTCAGTTTCTGCTTGAAAGGTTTAGCCTCCTCTTTCAGTGGGATTTTATGCTCAATGACTGACGTGTCGTATGTCTTGAGATCTTCGTAGGTCCATGCGAACACGTCGGCAAACTCCCTCAGCAAATCAGTATATCCGATCCTCTGCTCCTCGGTCAAACCTTTTGATAGTTTGACAATCTTGGGCTCCTCTGATGTGCCTATGTTGCATTCAGCTGTATCGGTGTCATCACCTGTAACTCTGCCCTTTACTGCCACATCATTTCCATCGAACAATCTTTTTAATGGGATCAGACCCTTTGGTACATGATTGCTTGGCAGTTGATTAATCTGGTGGTTGGCAATTTCATTCATAAATTCCCCAGGGTGGTTGTCACCTTCCGTGTTAGGGTCCTCATCTATATGTAATGCAGAAAAGTCATCCACCGACTGGAGAAAATTTTCGATCTCCTGATCATCTTCAAATACCTTCCAATGTTTGACATTGTCCAGTACAGAGGGTCTGTATCTTATTTTCACCTCTGATCTGTCAGCGGGCAGCGCAGGAGCTTCGAACAAACTAGCCGAGAAAGCCTGAAAGTCAACTGGAGCATTTTCTTCCCTCGAAATGAAAGAGATGTTGAAAGCCAGGAAGAAACTATCGATAAGGTCCCATACCTTGTTCCTGTAATTCTTGAGACGAGGGTACTTGGTCTAATAGACGTTTTTGACCTGCTGGACAATTAATTCTGCATCCCCGAACACAACCATCTTCCTGATTCCCATCTCTTTTGTAGCCCTTAATCCCAGGACCAGAGCTTCATATTCTGCCACATTGTTGGTGACTTCAAATTCCATCTTGTATGATAGTGATATGGTTTCCTGAGAAGGGGATTTGAATACCACTCCGACACCTGCACCTATACTGGAAGAAGCTCCATCAAAGAACATCTTCCAAACAAAGGTGGCTGGAGGAGGCATCCCCTGATTAAGACTGAGCTGCTTTCTGATCTGCAAGGGGGTCTCAAACTCATCAGTGACCTGCAATAAGATAGATCCTAAGTCGGTGTCTAAGGCATAGATAGGATGATTAGTGGGGTTTTCTTCATCACTGACTATGTAGGCTAGCTGGGCTTCTCTGTATAATCTTCTATGTTCCCCCCCAAAGACTGGGATGGTGGCATATGTGAGATCCATCTGTAACGTCCCTCCAATTCTCTTAATCCAAGACCTTGACAACAACATGCCAAACTTGGGGGGAACATCAACTACCACTATATCCATGACCATACTTTTCATGGGCAGTTGAAACAGGGAAACTACCAGGTACTTGATGACTCCCAAACATTGTACCCTCCTGGAGTCAAAGGAATAGAGGTCATGATAGGCTTTGGTGACTTCTAATCCTAGCTCTTCCATGACGGCTTTAGGCATGAGGTTGTGGGAGGCCCCTGAATCCATTAAGCAATTATGCAACACTTTGTCATGTATGTTCAAGGAGGTGTAGAAGGGAGGTGATGAATCCTCTCTGTCTTCTACCATGGGACCTAGGACCATTGCAGGCCTTTCATCTTGGAGGCTTATGAAGTCTATGGAAGGGCTAGAGGCCTCAGATTTCAACAGGTCGGAGAAGCATTCTTTGAATTCCCCATGTTTGATTAACTCAGTGAGGGGCACAGGGATTCTGATCTTTTGAATTTCATGCTCGAAATTAAAGGAAGATGTAAGCTTTGGAATTTCTATAATTTCAGGAGCATGATTTTGAATAATAGGGGAGAGGGGTTGGGCCTTCTTACCTCTGTGGCCGTCTGCTACCTCATCAACATGCTTCTCTGCTCTAGTGGATGACTCAGAAACATCAGGTGTTGTTTCCCTCTTGTCAGATCTCAGGTTATACCTGCCTCGGCCACCGCCAACTTTGTCTCCCTTGCTCAGTTCATTTAGCTGACCGTTCATGAGGGATTCCTCATATGCTGATTGAGTCAGGTGAGGGAAAGGAGGAGTGACTTCTACAGAGTGGATTTTAGGCTCAGGCTCAGCTGGTTCTCTTTCTTCTTCATCAGCTACAAAATTGTTCTGGAAGGAAGCCTGAATTCTTTGGTCATCTCTGTCCCTTTCCTTCTCTTTGTGCATAGTTGGAGGAGAAAAATTGTTTGGTCTCCTGAAACCTCCCTTATTTTCGGTGTTCTGAGGGCCCTTATACATCTGCCTCCTTTCCACCTTCAATCTCTCCACCTCTTCTTTAAGAAAGTTCATTACTTGTGCCAGCTCATTTACTTGAGGGTGGGACAATGATGGGCTGGAAGTTGAAGCTTCCGAATTTTCCTTTCTTCTGTTTGTGTCAGCTTGGTTCCTCAATCTGTCGGCTGCTAACATGTTGGATTCCACTTCTATAGTTGCATCTTGCATCTGATCTAAAGAGGTGGCTCTCCTTTCTCTTAATACGAGACAGAAGTCAAGGTCAAATGCACTAGCATATGAAATTTGAGTAGAGGCTTTGGAAGGCTTTATTTCTGCAGGAATCTTGTTATACATCTTATTGAATCTTTTGGAGAACTCAGAGACAGATTCTCCTTCCTGCTTCTTCAAGGACCCAAACTCAGTCATGTAATATATGTAATCTTTTCTATCTCCCCATTGCCTCAGGAAAACTGTATCCAGGGCTTCAATTCCAGCAATAGATCTGGGGGCCAGTCCCCTGAACCACCTTCAAACCTCACCATCCAAGATCTGGACAAAGACTCTCATCCAGACATCTTCATTTTCAATATTGAGGTTGTCTGCATAACTGTAAAAAGCGGCCAAGTGTTCTTCAACAGTTATGTCTCCCTCCCCTGTGAACTTGGGCATATACTTCAAGTAGTCTCCAGCAGGGAGAGGGTTCATAGGATGGGGTAGGACCAAAGGAGAATATCTAGCGGCGACTATAGCATCCATCTTGTTCTATGGGGGATTAGCACCAGCCATAGGGACGTTGAGTGGAGGAGAACTCGGAGGAGACGAAGTGTGAACAGGTGAGGTAGGAAAAGAGGTCCTCAGAGGAGACGATAGGGAAAACAGAGAGAAGTCTAAGGGACCCGAGTGTACAGGTGTTTCTCTCTGCGCAGCAGTGGTAATCAAATGAGGAGTGGTGAAACCTCCTGAGGGGGGAGTGACAGGGATCTCTCCCTCTGATACTAGACCAGGAGGAGAAAACTCAGCAGAAACACTCCCGAAGTTCAGAAAATGGGAAACCTCATAGGAAGTATGACTAGGAAGCTGAGAATAAGAAAATGGAGTTTTCACAGAAGGGGATGGCGTATTACCTTTTTCAGCGATGGAAACTCCTTTTGCAAAGCTCTTTCCCTTTCTGCGTACTACTTCCAAGTCTGCTTCTGGTGTAGCTAAAGGTAGATGTGGATTAGACCTCGTGTGTCTGCCTCTCGAAGCCACAGTTGATAAAACAGGTTCTCCCCAGCGGAGTCATTACAGTGGAGTCACCAGATGCACAGTAGCAATCTTCAAGTTCTGATATCTGATGCACCTTCATAAATCAGCTGATCTTTGTCGTTCAAATCCGGGGAAAATATTCAACTTCGTCCCCGGCAATGGTGCTAGAAATGTTGGCGACGAAGGTCACTCCTGGATTGCTAGCAGGAGCAGAGCCCGACGCCCATCAGTTTAATGTCACGATTTGATTAAAGGGTGATCAAATGGAGGAAAAATCAGAACAATATCGTCTCAACTCGAAAACCAGGCCGAGCATGCATGACGAGTGAGGTCTTGATAAACTTCAAACAGGGAGTCGTAGTAAAGGGGTGAGTAGGTGGAAGACTTACGCAAGAAGAGTGCAAGGGTCTATCATCAACATCATGTTCATAACAGACTGGAGGAGAAAGTATTCAAACACAAAGTCACTTTATATTCGAACACAGAAAACCAGAGAATACAAAGATGCCACGACAAATCCTTTATCATGACATAAATGTAACAATCCACGTGAATCATTCAACTGTGAACTCTCCGGCACAAGACGATACAAAGATGGAAAAAGGAGAACTGTTTGTCATAAACCAAGAAATCTCAAACACAGAGGCATAACTAGGAAACTAGAATGTTTGCTGAAATTTTACAGTCGGGAGCTTAGCTCTACCATCAATAGATACAAAAATGGCGAAAATGCCTACATATACTCAAAACAACAACAGCAGCGGAACCAAGAAATGTATTGAAAGATTTGCGTCTGCATGGCTTCTGACATTCTGCAGACGCAATCTTTGAATAATCGTGTAACTTATGTCAGACGCGATCAGTCTTCTGACAGTTACATCGGCGAATCGACGTGCCTTTAATTCATTGCAGGACGTCCCCATTATGGCGGAGACGAGGTCTAACCACCACCAACTGCCTCAATAACTGCTTCTTGGGATCGAGGGTGGCCCGACCAACTCAACAGTTTGGGATATGGAAGACTCCTCGCACTGCCACATGGAATAACAGACTGGCTGCGGCGAATAGGCATGGAGGCCAGCGTGGAGGATGAGGCACATGATGAGGATGGTGGTGTTGGGGTATAAGGGCGTGGAAGACGTGACGAGATGAGAGAAGGATGACGGAGGACGATTCATGGCGGAAGACATCAGGTGAAAGGGAGGAAGACGGGAGGAATGAATTCGCCTTCGGGTGAGAGGCTGATGTGGAAAGGAGAGGGACACGTGGCAAGGAACGAGTGGGTGGTGAGAAGAAGGTAAGACCACACGAACCAAAGAGGGGAGGTGAATGGATGACACACGACAGTAGGGGAAAGGCAGAAGGGAGGATGAAATGACGGGAGGAGGGCCCACACTGGTTAAGCACCAGGCAGCTGAGAAGGGTGGGGCTGCACGAGCACCGCTGATCTGGGCGCCTCGATCGTGGTCGTCGGGAAGCTGCATATGGAATTCTGGACCCTTCCCGTCCACTTAAAGGTAGAAAGGCGGGGGGGGTCCGGAATGATCTTCATCGCCGTTGATCCGAGCGCGCTGATCTAAGCCATTGGAAAGGTGCGCCCCCGATTCTGGACCCCCCCCTCCCGCTTAAAGGTAGAAAGGCAAGGGGGGTCCGGAATCCAACGTGCGTCGTTGATCCGGGCGCACGAATCTGGACCGTTCGGACTTGCGTGTTGCTTACCATAGGCGCATTATCGCTCAAAACTTAGGACAAATGGGTTTTAACCCATCCTTTCGCACTCCAACCCCCTTAACAAGAAATATCGCTAACACTAACCCATCATCTCTTATGCATGAGATGAATCCAATCACTGCTTAGTAATGAGTTCTTTCCATATATATTACATTACACTAATGTCTAGTCATAACATTATATAGGGTAGTACTATAAGTGTATATTATTATTATTATATTATTTTATATCATTTCATATTATATTAGTCTCCCGTGACTACCAATCCTTTTACACCACTTCCCTGTTGATGAATGCAGCTATGGGAGACATCCTCTAGCTTACAAACCTGTAATATGTGGAACATAGCATGGAAGTCTTTCTCTCAGCTTATAGACCTGAGAGAAAGCCCCTAAGAAGGGTACGTGGTTCCTACCTGAGACAGAGCTGGGAATATAAAGATGACATCCATTCACAGAGTAGAGAAGAACTCCAGATGATTATCCAATGGAAAAACGATCTGTTGAGTTAGGACATGACTGTGGCTGAGCACAAGGTGAACGTGTGAAATCCCAAAGTGCTGGGTGCATCGTCATGAGAACATAAATGAAGATGATGTATTAGCCTCCTCTAAGAAGCAGAGTTGACGAGAAGACTCCAGATGATTCTTCTATCTGTGGTAGTGGGCAAGCATATCTGTAGAGTGGACGTGCCTGTGGACGAGCACAGGTGAACATGTGAAGACCTGGTTCTTCAATGTAATGCAGTGAATCAGAGCTATGACATCCCTATGGATGTGCCCCTAGTGGATGAGCACTAGTGGGTGTATCAAATCAGACGTATATGTTGTTCAAGAGTCAGCCCTGCCTGTAACTCTAATTTTTATATAAAGGGTACAAGTCAGCCCCACCTTAATATGATTAATAATAAATGTAAAAGATAATTAATAATAATAATAATAATAATAATAATAATAATAATAATAATATATTATAAAGTAACTTAGAGAGGTCGGCCCTGTTGAGCTAATAGATGCCTTTGTTGATTGGACATGTATAATATAAGTAAGGGATGATTCCCTATTGTGGAATCATATCTTCCTTGTAAGTTTGGAAATTTCAGCAAACACATCTACTTGGGAAAAGGTGTGCACCTCTCTTGGGCGCTAGTCTTCTAGGGTTTGAAGCACCCTCTTGTGTGCCAAGGTTTATCTTGGTGGAGGTATTTCTCTTGAATAATATACCAAATTATTTGGCAGGGTTTTATTCCCTTGTTGAGAAGGGTTTCCTAGGATACTTCTTTTGTTCTTGTGTATGGTGTTTCTTCTTGTGATCTTGGTTGCTGCAACATTATTGTTTATGGTTAAGTGAAATGCTAAAATAAAATGAACTTCATGCTTAACCTAGCTTATGAAAAATCAACATGGTATCAGAGCATAGGTCTTGAAAGAACCCATTGCACAAGCATCTACCAAGTCTCATCTTTTACCAGTCATCCCTCCTCTTCTGAAGAACCGTATGACCCTCCTAGGGTTTCTAGAAAATCCGTACGACCCTCTTATTTTAGGTGTTTCAACCCCTTAAAACTTGGACCCTGGGGATAATTTTGGCATAGAAGAGTACGGCCTCTTCCAGCGCATCTCCAAATACTCTCAGAGTGACATTTCGAGCATTTTGAATTTTTGTCCCTATGGTTTCTAGGGTTTCACCAAATTTTGCAGAAATTTCAAAATTAGGGTTTCTACAACCATTGAAAGAGCTCTTCAGCTCACCAGTGTTCTACTATATCTCAAAGGCTTATTGTTGGCAGTCATAAGTCCAATAAAAACTAAAAGTGCTAGCCTAGACTAACCGTCAGGTTTTCTAGCCTAGTTGACAAAGGGTTGTGAAGAATCTAAAATTATGATGAAAAAAAACTATGATCGAAGATAAGCTTGATGGATCAAGCAAATTCAAAGTTCTTGAAAGAAAAAACTTCAGAGGAAGAGTTATTGTGGGTAATACAAAAGGGTTTACTAGAGACAACTATCAATGAATGGAAAGAAGATGACGTCAATACAAGGAAGCCAATCACCTAATCAAGTCCCCACTTTAAAGGGCCAGCTTCAAAATAACAAAGATGAAAAAATATGCCACCGTGACTATATTCTTCTTAAATATCTCAAAGGATAAAGATCAACCAAGAACCATTTGATAAATCATATCAAAATCCTCAGGTATGCACTTGTATATATTATTTGTATCATTGTCATGAGTGAAATTGCAAGAGAAAGGAACCTTTTCTAAAGTCATGGATCCAAAAGGATATTAGTGCATTCAGAAAAACAAGACACTCAAAGTAAATACTCCAGGTTTTATTTTTGTAATTGTCATTCCTCTAACCTATATTTCTAAAACTTTTCTACATTACAAATAGGTGTTGTATCTGTGACAATATTCCTTAAATTGTTTTGATTCTAGAAATGTACTCATTATTCTCATTTAGGATATAATCTTGTGTTGGTTATGTTTGTTTTCTTGTTCCAGACAAGTTAAACAAGAAAATAGGATGCTTATCCTTCAGAGGGAGTCACTTGATTCAGAAGGAGACAAAACCATTTGAGAAAGAAGAAGAATCGAACTATCATTGAGACAACCAATGCTACAAAGCATGATCAAAATCCTTCTAGGATTCCATGGGAAGAAGCATGCATGAAACAATATACGTGCAGAACAAGAGTCTTCACCAGACTTTGAAAAACATAACTCCTGAAGAAGTCTTCATCGGACTGAAGCCTGATATTGAGCACTTCAGTTTATTTGGGTGCCCAATGTATTTTCATGTACCCAAAGAGAATAAGTCCAATCTAGATCCTTTAGGAAGAAAGGATAAAATGAATCTTCAAAGACATTCCTAGTCAGAGAAAGATTGAGACAAGTAGAGACGTTATCCTTGAAGAAGAGACAGTTTGTCAAAGACCCAGCAAATATCAGATGGAGATTGACAGTGAGACAATACCTTCTCCCCCTTCAGAAATTAAGAGGGAGACATACATTACTCCAGGCTATCCAGTTTCTACAGTTGATATGTTCAGAGATATTGCAGTAGGGTATAAAATTCCTACCTAGACTCACTCTGAAAGAGGCAAAGAAGCATACAAGCCTCTCAAGGTACATTCTAAGAAAGAAAAAAGAGATTTTCGAGCTATCCTTCAGTCATGATCCACTTCATTGATGCTGAGACTCCTTGTCTTAGAGAAGCAACAAGAGACCTTTAATGGAAATATGCCATAACAGAAGAATACCAATATATCTTAAAGAATGATGCATTAGATATTATTCAGGGACCAAAAAGGGAAGTCTGTGGTAACTTCCAAGTGGATCTATAAGATCAAGCATGCAACTGATGGAAGTATCGATAAATACAAAACAAGATCTATAACCAAAGGTTTCTCATAAATAGAGGGAGTTGTCTATGATGAGACACTTGACCCAGTGAACTAATGCACTTCCATGTGTACCTCCATCCATGAGTTGGAAACTATATCAGATAGATAGATACTTGATAAATTTGGATTTCAACAAGAGTATTTCTGATCCAAACCTATATCATTATTGTATTGGTGACGAGAGCCTGATCTTGATGACTTATTCAAAAAACATTGTTGTTACAAGTAATCCTTGACTTCTGAATTCAATATGAATAATCTGAGAATGATGCACTACTTCTTGGGACAAGAAGTATGACAGATGACCTATAAGATTTTTCCGAGTCATGGAAAATATACAGTGAAAATATTAAAGAAGTTCAATATTAAAGAATGAAAAATCCACCATGTTGGATTTAAAGAAGAAGATTGATGATGATTCAGGTGAGACTGATCCACTACTAATTGAATCACTAATGTATCTGGTCAACACCAGACTTGGTTCATACCATGCAGTGAATGTGCATAGTCATTTCATGAGTCAACCAAGACAAACTCACTTGACAAACAACAAAACATGTATTGTGATATATATGAGGCACAGTTGGATATGGCCTAAGATATGCCTCCAATATAAATTTGAGTTTGCAGGATATTCCTAATCATATTGAGAAGAAAGTACAATAAACTAGAAAAGCACATCCAACTGATGTTCTATCGTATTTTTTTTCATGGTTTCCTAATGCAGTGGGAGACAGAAATCTGTAGCCTTAAGTACCATAGAGGCAGAGTATATAAGCATCAAGTGTGTGAAGCAATGTGTCTTAACAAGCTTATGATAGATTTACTTGACCATGATATGGATCCTATGATGATAACCAAAAGCTGTGAGTAAAGATCCTTGAGAACCCAATGTTTCTTGATGGATTGAAATACGATAAGATGAAATATCCTTATTTCATAGATATGATGCAGAGGAAAATCGTACACATGAAGTACCTTCCTACACATTATAAGATTGCAAATATCTTCACCAACTTAACTTCGTGAAGAATGACTCCCTAGTTGAAAGGGAGTGTCGATAACTCCAGCCAAGACAAAATTCAAAATACATCCATGTGAGAATTGGCATAATAAAGAATGCCTCCCTAGCTGAGAGGGAGTGTTGATGAATGCAGCTATGGGAGACATCCTCCAGATTACAAACCTATGAGATGTGGAACATAGCATATAAGGAAGTATTTCTCTCTACTCAAAAACCTGAAATAAATCCCCTAAGAAGGGTATGTGGTTCAGAGACAAAGATGGGAACATAGAGATAACTCCATTCAGAGAGTTGAGAAGAACTCCAGATGATTTTCCAGTGGAAAAGCGATCTTTTGAGTTAGGATGTGCTTGTGGCTGAGCACAAGGTGAATGTGTAAAATCCCAAAGTGTTGGGTGCATCGTCATGAGAATAGAAATGAAGATGATGTATTAGCCTCCTCTGAGCAATATATTTGACGAGAAGACTCCAGATGCTTCTCCTGTCGATGGTAGTGGGAAAACAAATATGTAGAGTGGGCATGCTTGTGGACGAGCACAAGTGAACATCTGAAGACCTAGTTCTTATGTGTAATGCAGTGAATCAGAGCTGTGCCATCCCTATGGATGTGCCCCTAGTTGATGAGCACTAGTGGGTGTATCATATCCTTTTCTATATGTTGTTCATGAGTCAAACCTACCTGTAACCCTAATTTTTATATAAAGGGTACAGGTCGGCCCCACCTTAATATGATTAGTAATAAATGTAAAAGATAATTAATAATAATAATAATAATAATAATAATATATTATAAAGTAACTTAGAGAGGTTGGCCCTGTTGAGCCAATAGACGCCTTTGTTGATTGGAAAATTCTAATATAAGTAAGGGATGATTCCCCATTCTGGAATTATATCTTCCTTGTGAGTTTGGAAATTTCAGCAAACACATATACTTGGGGAAAGGTGCACACCTCTCTTGGGCACTAGTCTTCTAGGGTTTGAAGAACCCTCTTGTGTGCGAAGGTTTATCTTGGTGGAGGTATTTCTCTTGAAGAATATAGCAAAGGATTTGGCTGGGTTTTCTTCCCTTGTTGAGAAGGGTTTCCCAGGATACTTCTTGTGTTCTTGTGCATGTTGTTTCTTCTTGTGATCTTGGTTGTTGCAACATTATTGTTTATGGTCAAGTGAAATGCTAAAATGAAATGAACTTCACGCTTAACCTAGCTTATGAAAAATGAACATTCCCAATAGTTATGTGCATGCCAAATTGGCATGCACAACAACCATAGGGCTTATGTGCCTATGGATGTTGTGCATGCCAATTTGGCATGCACAACAACCCTAAGGAAAAGAAAATGACATGTTAAATCAAATGGAATTGTATATTCATAATGAATACACTATACTAGTAATGAATCAAATAAGGTAAGCTTTTGTGTTCAATATGGAGTTACTAACCCATGATATCTTATGCATAACATTAATCTAATCAATTCTTAGTAATGAGTTCTTTCCATATATATTACATTACACTAATGTCTAGTCATAACATCATGCCTGTACATACCCATCAAATTATATAGGGTAATAATATAAGTATATAATAATAATTATTATTATCTTATATGAGTTCATATGATATTAGTCTCCTGTAACTACCAATCATTTTAAACCAATTCCCAACAGTTCTGTGCATGCCCCAACAATTCTGTTCATCCCAAATTGGCATGCACAACAACCATAGGGCTTATGTGCATGCCAAATTGGCATGCACAAAATCCCAAAGGAAAATCATATGACATGTTAACTCAAATGGCATTGGATATTCATAATGAATACACTATACTAGTAATGATTCAAATAAGGTAAGCTTTTGTGTTCAATATGGAGTTACTAACCCATGATATCTTATGCATAAGATGAATCCAATCACTTCTTAGTAATGAGTGCTTTCCACATATAAATTACATTACACTAATGTCTAGTCATAACATCATGCTTGTACATACCCATCAACTTATATAGGGTAATAATATAAGTATAAATTATTATTATTATAATTAGCTTATATCAGTTCATATGATATTAGTCTCCCATGACTACCAATCCTTTTACATCACTTCCCAACAGTTCTGAGCATGCTAAATTGATTGATTGGGAAGCTATTCACATTACAAAAGCCACATAGAAGCTCTGAGTATAAGCTTGAAACATACTAGTAAACTCCATTGATTGGGAAGCTATGGTAATACTAGTACTATGTGTATTTTATTGTTAACCTGTAAGTAAGCTATGAGTAAGTACACACTGATCTGTATTACTAATCTATAACAAGAGGTTTGATTCATTGATTAGACTAAGATGATAAGAGCTCATGATTACCACTATATATGTACTTGCATATTCAACTAGTACTATTACCATATTCGATACAGTTCAGATCACTGAATAGTGCTTACCTAATGAACACTAAAGATAAATTCTCATGCATTTCATACTAACTATATCTTTAATTTTTACTAATATGAGTGATTTCCATTACTTTCATGATTACTGTAATTAAACGGGTATAAACATTATACTTAGAACTATACCCATATGAGATTAGTAGTGATACTTAAACCCATAGTAATATGGACAGTGAAATCAAGGTTACTTAAGCTAGACGTGTTATGAGATGAGCTTAGACTAGCTATGTTACCTATGTTATCAACCACTCTCAAGTATGGAGCCGTGTCGCTTTTTTTTTACTCATAGTAATTCGTACAGTCAATCTCTATCTCCAACTTGGTGAATCGTGGTTGTGTATTTAGTAAACCCATTGTATAGTAGTAGCCATAATTACACCTGTCATAGCTTAGTATGGCATTACTAGTAGTACCTATTGATTAGGGCAAGATCATTACTAGTACCTATTGATTACAGTAATATCATTACTAGTATATACTAATTACGTTAGCTATAAGTATTGATTACACATGCTCTATGGGAACACTTGGAACCTATGCTTCTTACATTCCCATTAATCCTGGTATAGAGACTACCTACTGCCTATGATTTTCTTATTCAATGCCTATGTGGCCATGTGAATATGATGAAAAAAGGTAACATACACATGTTGTAATAAGGACCGACATTAGTAATATTAATCAATCTCATTATTCGAAGTTCCTAACGACACTGATATAACTCTCTACTATAAGCTAGTGATATAATGGTAATGATTAGTGTATCTTATTAAAGATATGGCAGGTTTGTGTTATAACATGGTGTTAGTTATGATACCTGTATTCTAATGTATGGGCCTAGTGAGATATACTAGTGTAATGATTATGATTACTAGTTATGTTATCATGTTAGCTACATGGGATATGGATTAGCTAACTCCCATGGTACTAATATGATATCACCTCATCATTATAGAGTATGAAGTTATCGCAATAAATACACACTGCTTTGATATAAGGGCTATAACAATGCTCCTCATTTTTGTAATAAGTATTCCCATAAATATCGGTATAAGTGTGATCTCATATAGAGTTAATCCCATTGTTATCATTACTTATACATGTTTCTTATGGAATAGCTTATGTGTACTAATATTATGCAAATACAATGGTACTCATTCTAACTAGTCTGATTCTCGTCTTAATTATGCCTCTTCCTATATATACAAAATCCTATGTTCATCTTCTACTCCGTCCAGATGATACTAGTCTTGATATAGGAATCAAATGCATAATGTAAGCTCAAGTAGTCCAAATCCCATACATGTTTGGACTCAGTAAGAAGTTTCAGTTACACTACTGGGTTGGTAGTCATAATGGTAACATATAAGCTTATCCACCTGCTTAGAACACCATCATAGCTAGTCCAATCCCATGGACTAAGTAAGATGCCTAAGTAGTGATTGATTAGGCATCATTGTTCTAGTAGCATGGATTGATTGACCGATGAGTACAATGAATAAGGACAAGTTGATCTAATTACTACTACAAAATGAAAATCAAACCAATATGATTAATGTGGTAAGTATATCTAAACAAGAAAGTATAAGGTATTTAGCTTACTCATTCTACTTATAAAACTTAAAAATCATTCCATTGTATTCCATAATATTCATTATGGATAATACTACAAGCCCATTGATTAATATACATGTGTATATCTCTATCAATATAAGCAGAGTGAATATGAGAATCACACACACTGAGTGCAATGAAAGAGGTAGTAGATGAGAAAAACCAATAAAGATTGGTTACAACTTAGCTAATGTGTTACTAGAATGGGAATCAAAGTGGTACTATAGATCTTAAGAAACTCTATTCATATAGGTAGTATGGATCCCATTGATCTACTATCCATAACATGTTAGTAATAGCTCCGATTTCACTAGTACTGAGATTATGTATTATCCATAATCAAACAAGTAAGATGTGTGATTCACTAGTTATGGAAATGATATCAATATAACAATAAGTAA
This sequence comes from Picea engelmannii, assembly GCA_009831015.1. Classification (NCBI taxonomy): domain Eukaryota; kingdom Viridiplantae; phylum Streptophyta; class Pinopsida; order Pinales; family Pinaceae; genus Picea; species Picea engelmannii. The sequence goes on along the minus strand of ML793452.1, from coordinate 179,731 downwards.
TAGTTTACATAAGCTAGAACATAGAACAAGTGTGATTAGACTATGATACTATTGGTCACTAATTACAATATATCTTCTATGATTACAGTTTCTTATTACACATAAGTAAGAACAAGGTGTTATTCTCCATCATCAGCTTCTACTACTTGCTTTCGACGTTTAAACTAACAGTAAGCTCACCCTAATAAATCATACCCTATACGATAACATTATGTAATAACAAACCTGTGTTAGTTTCATACACGATATGTAAGCATGTTCAGCTTTGTATGGGATTTAAACCATATTGTATTCATGGGATCACTTGTGGTTTAGTTTCCATTGTATTTACTCTTCTCCTCTACTTATGATCCTTAGTGTTGTAAAACATGCTTACCCTATAACATAGGTCATAGATTGAGTGCCATTACTATGTGTCAAAGTAGAAGTGTGGTCATGTACTAATACAGGGATATGGTATAATCAATCACAACAAAGAGGTTGATAAGAGTCATAGATCTAATACCATTATATAAGTAAACACGAGCTTATATAGGGAAACTACCTTGTTGTTATGAGTATGAGTTATTACAATAAGCTGAATTAGTAGATTGGTATACGTTATAATTACATATAAGGCTAGTAGCTTACCAATAAAACACAATAACTAATCACCATTAGCTTAGTAATACATGGAAATGATTCATCATGTTCAAGCATCATAACTAGTTTGTACATAGTGGTGTGTTTAACCTTATTACTGTAATACATACTCATCCTAAGTTATCACACTACAATATCAACAAGTAGTCATAATTCAGTCTCTTGTATTCACTTATATCAACATATCAATACCAATCATATGTTTCGTTATAGCTTAGAAACCAAGAATCAATGGGATTCAAACAAGCTTCTATTCATTACTATATTACACATACCCCTTATTAGTGTACTTGATTACATATACTATGTCATGTTATTATCTCTATGACATTAGTACTAGCTTAGTTATAGAAGCTTAAGTAAACACTATTTATTGCTTACGATCTCTGTAAGCTAACTACATATTATAAGCATTACCATAATAAACACTATTCATGAAAAGGGAAGAACACACACTATTGATACTATTAAGTATAGCTTAATCTGAGACCCTTAGCATTTGGTTTCATACATGAGCTTATACTAGTAATACAAGTACTGTAAGATCAATGTTAATACTAGTTCTATTATGGAGATAGAATACCATCATAATCAATAACAAGCATAGTACGAGATGTTCACTAATCAATGAGCCTTGTTAGATTGAGTAATCACAAGTATAAACAATATCATATAAGTATGTTAGTTCACCACTTCGATTATGATATTCAAGAAATATATATATATTCAATAAGCAGTACATGTTTTATTACTATGATGATTATTACAAAATATACGTAATGGTTGTTCCACGTAAACCTCTATGAAAGTATAACCTTGTTTAACCTTCTCACTTGTAACTCAATTCAACTATAAGCTGGATACCACTGCTTTTGTTTCCATTGAGTTAAATGTGGAATAGTCGTAATTACTATGAATAAGATAATAATGTTTGCATAATATATACACATGTTTATCACATGCTACGGGTTGATTACAGGAATTGTTGAACCTGTATAAGCTGCCAACTTATTTATATAAAGATTACTAGTACTTTCTATAAACATGCATGAGTAGAAGTAAGTCCATTGAATAGAGTAATATAGTATATAACAATATCATATAACATTAGTGTCATTGGTTTATAGTAATCAATGATTGATCTTGTGCAGGCATGCACAAAAGCCCCAAGGAAAAGCATATGACATGTTAACTCAAATGACATTGGATATTCATAATGAATACTCTATGCTAGTAATGAATCAAATAAGGTAAGCTTTTGTGTTCAATATGGAGTTACTAACCCATGATCTCTTATGCATAACATGAATCCAATCACTTCTTAGTAATGAGTGTTTTCCATATATAAATTACATTACACTAATGTGATGTCATAACATCATTCATATACATACCCATCAACTTATATAGGGTAATAATATAATCTAAGTATGATCAATCTTCATGTCAATATCTAAATATGATATCACCATTTAGTGGTGTTGGTCTTAAAATTAACAAAAACTAATAAAAACTGAAAAGCAATTAACATTTATCTCCAAAGTTCAACTCTAAACCATCGCTGAGATATATCTCTTCATCCTTGAAAAAAAATAAAAAAAAAATAAAAAATAAAAAATAAATAAAAATATATATATTTTTAAATAAAATATATCTACAAATTTCAAATAAAATGTACACATACCATTTTAGATAAATAAAACAAATTGTGATTAAAGAAAAATTGACATACCAAACTGTTGAAGTTTCATCTTCCAAAATCCATGTGCTCCTTTTCTACCAATAATTTAAACATCACTGTAACAATAAAAAGAAAAACCAATAACACATATTAGCATATACTTTATTAACAATTTAAAGATATTTAACTTTATTAAATAAAAATGAGAAAGAATAACATACCCAAGCATATCATCAAGATTAATATAATCATGTGAGCAAGAATAACATATCAAACCAGAGTTCCACGGATCTAAGATTCAACAGTTTCATCTTCCAAAATCCATGTGCTCCTTTTCTACCAATAATTTAAACATCACTGTAACAATGAAAAAAAAAACCGATAACACATACTAGCATATACTTTATTAACAAATATTTTAAAGATATTTAACTTTATTAAATAACAATGAGAAAAAATAACATACCCAAGCAGATCATCAAGATTAACATAACCATGTGAGCAAGAATAACATACCCAACCGGAGTTCCACATATCTAAGATTATTGCTCTTTCTAAAAATTATACTTTTTAGCATTTTTTTAAAACCAAACTTGCATCACTTCCAAAATAGTTACTCTCCATATTAAGCCATTCTTTGCATAAATCTTTAATTTTCTTTTATAACCAAATGCTTTTTCAACATTGCCTACATGATCTAAGCAAAGTAAGATCATATCTATACAAATTTTAAAGAGAAAAAATGTGTTCTTATAAATTCTCTTGTGTACATGTAGAAAGTTCACAAATCTCCATATTAAGCCATTCTTCAAGGAAAATACTTATCTCCTATTCTACAGTGGAATTCACTTCGTTGTATGCAGAAAACACATTTCCATATTACACCATTCTTGGACAAGAAGATAAGAAATGAAATTGAAGAAAATTTGGAATCTTCCTCTTTTCTGATGTGGGATAGAGCTTGTTCTCAAATAATCAAATGCTCAAGTTCAAAATTCCCTGCATCATTATCTAAAGTTTAAACTTATAAATAAGATCATGAACAAGATCATGTAATCATATTTTTAAATCTAGAATAGTTTAGGTTGAATCATGATATAATCTTAAATAAGATCGGTATCCAAGTGAATTTAGAATCTTCCCTCTTTTTTATGTGGGAGATCTATATTATGTTGTCATATAATCAAATGCTAGATTTCGGAATTTGGTTTGCATCATGATTTAAACATAAATAAGATTGAACGTACCATTTTAGACGACGATAAACTTATATAGGAGTTATATATATTTCAAAATAATTGATAGAAGGATTGAGAAGTTATATAGACAATAATTGAGTAACCCTTATATGAATAGGAAAGTCTTAATTAAAAAGTTGATCAAACATAAATTTGAAAAAGGTAAAAAAAAAAAAAATGCATATTCAACACAAATAAGATTGAACACTTACATATAAAAGACCCATCATAAAAGCAAACTAAAACTCACTAATGTGCAATGTACATACATTTAATTAAGAATCATCCTGAATAGATGCATCCTTCTCGGGTATGGATGCATCATTTTCAATCCCTATCTCCCACACTCTCTTCTCCACATTTCCCTATAACACATTTCAAATTTGTACATTTGAAAATTAAATTTCAATGATTTTAACACATTAAATTGTAGTTTTAAATTTTGAAACATGTAATACCTATGATGTTCCAACCTTAATATCATCAGCCACAGAAGAGGATGCCATTCCCATGGTCGGTTGAGTCACGGTCTTACCCACCATACCCTACAATTCAATAAATTATATATTGATTAAGACATTTTTCTTTTAAATTAATAATTTAAATGACATTGCAATTTTCATATATAACTAAATTTGTTTTCAACGTGCAATGATACCTGTGAAATCCCACCCTCTTCAAACTCTCCCAATGAGAATTGGGACAAGCCTGCTCAAGTAGTGGGAGACGGAGTATGAATCTGTGTTTACACTAATACAAAAAAATTAAAATCATGCATGTTGATTATTTAACAAGTTCTGAAGTTTGGACAACTAGAGTGGATATTTTTAAGCACATACCTGATTCAACCATTTCAAATTTAAGATCGATGTTTCAAGTACACTATTTACTGGAGGTTCATTTAAAAAATGACCAAACTGCAATGAATGACGATAACAACCCAATTATTTTTAAAGATACAATGATATGTATCTAGAACTTCAAGAAAATTATCCTCAAATGCATGAAAAATTGACTAACTGTAACACATAGCAATCTGGTGTTTGGTTTATCATTTTGAATTAACTCCTTCAAACTATTACATAAACATTTTTTATACTCTTGTCGTATATCTTCTATGGACATGGAATCTATCTCCTTATCTATTTTGTAAACAAAATTGACATGATAATTGGATTCAACTCTCTGATGGTTCAAACCAATATCAACACCATAAAAAATTGAATCTAAATTTTCCTCGATTGCATTCCTGGCCTCCTTTTCAACATCTGATGCAGATCACATCTCTGAATGCGAGGCGAATTCCTCTTTTGGATGAGATACCAAAGGTTTTGAAGGCCTATGCAATGCTTCATTTTGGTATGCCCCATTTCGATCATATGCTTGTCCTTTACCAGTCCCATAATAACTGGACGATAGGCTGATATAATCAGGGTGCATGCCCATGAAAAAATCTGCATAAAATATTCTAGAAAAGTAACGTGGAACCTCGTCATTCCATGAAAACTTCCCATACACTGCCAAAAATCTATTATAAAGGTGTCCTACTATGTTGGGGTGCTTAAAATATTGCACCTTCAACATCTTTTGCTTTGGCCCCTCTTTGAAATTGAACATAGAAATTGCATCTTCTTTTGAAACTCTAATTTTTACTACTTCTCATTTATTGAGTCTCATAACCTCCGACTTTCGTCTCTTCATCAAATCGATAAAAATATCAGTCATTGGCCTCATCTTTTGATATGCATCCATAAAGTTCTACAATGAATGAAAAACATTCTCCAATCTTTTCTTACTCTCTCGAGGGAGATCCAAGCACCTCAAATCATTTTGCAACCTTCTTTTAACACCTGAGTATCGTTCAAGGGTCATCGCTTCAGTATACCCTTCCCAAGGAAGCTCATCACCAACATCTGAGGGATAGGTGGATGTAGGTGTGTAATCTTCTGTTTCTTGATAACCCCCCCTACATCCACCTTCACTCTCTTCACTAAAATTGAAATCTTCATGATAAACACTCTCTCTTTCATTATCTTCTCTCGCAATAAACTCATCCTCTACACATACACATTTGAAACTAATTACAACATTTAACAGAAACAAAAAACATAAAAAAATTAAAACACACACACACACAC
>ML793452.1:92520-161833 GCA_009831015.1 Picea engelmannii | reverse complement strand
ATTATTAATATTAAATATTGATATTGTACAATTTAATTATATAAAATTATTAAATGATGTTAAATCTCTTATTTAAAAAAAATTGAAGTAAACAAAATAAAGTTTTTTTAAATTCTATATTTAAAAATATTAAAGTAAATAATCATTTATATTAAACATGTATTTTTATAAAATATAGATATTAATTTTTAAGTGTATTATTGAATCATATACTAAACATAAATTAAAATGAAATTATAATTAGTTTTATGATTATATTTAAAAATATTAAAATAAAAGTCAAGAATAAGTATGTTAGATATTACTAAATTTTAGATTTAAAATATTGAAATAAATAATTATACACATTAAATATGTACTTTTATAAAGTATGTACATGGGATTTTATAAAGCATGTACGGATTCCTTATTTCATCTCAACCCTGCAAAGTTCAAGAACAGGTCTAACTGCCCAAATTCACTACAGACAAGATTGTATCCAAAAATCGAAGGAAAATGTATTGTAACACGTCTGTTAAGTAAACATTTAAGGCTGTGAGGCATGTTAGGTAAACATTTAAGGATGTGAGAATAGTCTAAGGGCCCCGCGCTGTGTAAACATTCAAGAAAGAATGCGTGTGGTAGACCGGTTTACATACGTTCAGTACTTAATAATAATAAAAAATAATATTATTAATAATAACAATAGTACAACAAACATACAAATATTTATAATTAACGAAACTTAGGAAAAATTTAGCTAGCAGAAAATGCTAAGACAAAAATTCAAACTAATGCTAGCATTAATCCACCTTCGATCAATGCATAGGAAAATATATGCGTGTTGATCTTGGATTAAAACATGAATTAAAACATTGGGAGTAGCAAAGCCAACAATAAGACTTCAAATCTATTGTCCAATGAGATGATGACATATAACATTTTTTTTATTATATAAAAAATAACGTTTTTAGTTCTATAGTACGAACAATAGAAATGGTGCGAAAATTTATAGTCAATGGGTATATTAATATGAAGTCAACGAATTATCGATTGCTATAGTCCCTCTATGCCTTCGACAGGGACTAATAACATATAATCACTTTTATGCTTAGTACAAGGTCATATTTAAGTGGATTAATTTTTTGTCCTCCTTATAGCTTTCTCTATATAAAAAAAAACCCAAACTCTATTCCAATGTGAAATTAATGATTTGTGTTGTATTCATCATGCCTATCCTCACATGCTATTGGATTTTTTCAAAGGTTCTTGAACTTTATCATGGATCTTTGGGATGTTCTTAATTAACCTTGTGACTTGCTCATGTTCGTTTTCTTCTTTAACTACCGCTTAGCTTAGTATCTATGATTTCCCATAATGCTTTTCAAAAGTAGTTGAAAAACCTATTGCTACTGTAAAAAGTTATCCATGTTGGTGTACCAAAGTGCATCATAAATTTATTGAAGAACAATTATGCTATTTTTTGAGTTTAACCTATTTTCTTACAAGGCATCGTGATAGAAATTAGGAAGAAAAGAGAGAAAAATGGACATTTTGTAGCATTCACCATCTCCGACTAGAAGATTCAGAGGAAGGATTCCTCTTTCTGAAAGTTGTAAAGCAAAGAAGTTGATAATTGATTTCTCACATGCCAAAATTGTAATTAGTCTTCTAAACCTAAATAAAGAGATTAAAGTTGTATATCTAACTCTAGTTTTAAATTTTGTAAAGATCAAAATACTTTTGAAAGGATTTAAAAAAATTCTTCCATATTTAATTGTATTGAGACAAGCCAGATGCATTTTACAACTTGGTATGGATGAGATGTGTAGCATAACATAATTGTGATGTGGTTTGGTGATAAAATAAAATAAAATATAATAATAATAAAACAAAAACAAAAACAAAAACAAAAACAAAAACAAAAACAAAAACAAAAACAAAAACAAAAACATTTAAGTTGACTTATAAATGATTTTCAAAGTGAAGTGCAATTGACATCTTGATATGGATGAGATATGTAATATAATGTAACCCTAGTAAAGTCAAATGAAAGAAAATTTTACATATATAATGTAAACGTGAAAAAAAGACAACCATAAAAATAACAATTAATACGACAATACATAAACCAATGTAAATTCATTTGAACCCTTATCTTTTAAGTATATAAAGTTCTACTTTCCCCTTCTTTATCCTTCTTGATGCTTAATAGATCCAAAACTAAGATGAATCTATGTTTTTTTTTGTAAGTTAGTAGTATTATATATAAAATGCCTTCCAAAACCGAAGTAGAGGTTCAAAATACAGAAATAGCCATACTGTAATTACTGGACTGCCCCAACAGAGGGGAAACCAGTCCAACCAGCAGGGGAGGCAAGAATAAGTGGTGTAATATTATGAGAAAAATAGTCTCAAACTGTCTGGTCACCAGCTAAAAAGAAGAGAAGCTAATAAAACTTAAAGTACCACTATGGACCTAGACATTTGGCGAAAAACCTGGCCAGGTGGCGTAGATGGCCTCAGACCATGGTTCCTCCTCGACATATGTCACTTGGTTTGCCCATTTCATTCCAGCTTCCACACTGCGCTCGGCTCTGTCGGAACCTGTCGAAGTATCCTATAGCGGTCATCATGCTGTGTCCACCTCCATGACCATGTCCTCGTGCTTGGATTGCTCTAGCCCATTCCCTGCGGATCGTTGCACCTGGGCGTTTCCTTCACTGGTAGCTGCGTAAGGTTCCCCTACTATAGTCGCCTCTTCTGGGTCTAAGGGGAAGCCTCTTGTAGGGAGGAAAGGAGCTAAAGAAGGACCGCGACCTTTCTGTCCGTGGCTTGCAGATAGAATTGAAGGTCCGCCACCCCCTGACGGAGTTCAAAGACCAAACCGAAGAGGATGGTGAGGCTTTCTCTTAGCTGCGTGTCGAAGAAAGAGTCATAGGACTGGTTCTCGGAGTTCCATGGCTTGTAGGGAGGAGGTGGCTCTCCCCTGGTTTTTCTTAATGACTCAAGAACTGGTATAGGAGGAGGCTCAACCGTTGGAGGGGCAAGAGGGGGACGCGAGGAGGAACATGGAAGCATGGGGATGATATCTAGACAATCAAACCACAAAACAGGCAGAGCGGGAGAGGGAGGAAGAAAAGGCTCAGGCTGGAGGGAAGGGGAGGAGCAGAAGGAGGGCAAGTCGGGGGGCGAGACAGAAGGCCGACGAGGTTTCCATGGAGAGCCTCTCCACGGCCTCCCCCTTGGGTGGGACATGAGGTTCTTCTCGTGATTGCCAGAAGTGACCAGGTGAAACAGGTAGAGGTGGAGTGTTTGGAGACGAGTAGGGACAACAAAAAGCATGAAGGTTCGGGAAAGATCAGGCCAGGGCAGCAGAGGGGGGAGCCATTCAGAGCGCGAGCAAAGACGAGGGGCATACACCAACAACCAAGCCATGAAATGAAGCGTAAAGGGAGAGGGAAGCTGCATAAATGAGCTGCTACTACGTCGTAAGAGCAATGCAGGAGTGGGGTGGCGGGCGGTGGCACGAGCCCGTCACATGGCTCCATGCCCCGTTGGCCGATCCCTGCCTCCACTATATGCAAAGTTTTCCACACTAGCACCCCATCCAGGGGAGTGTCCACCATTCTAGCTTTGCGGATACATTGATGGAGAATAGGGTGATCAGGTTCCAGGGCTGAGTTGCATAGGAGTTCTGGTCCGCTCCAGTTGGTACCCATATTATCCAATTCATCCGCAACTTGATTCACCTTCCTCCTGATGTGAGAAGGTATGATAGCCAGATTTGGTTGCAATAAGTCTGTGATTATCTGTAGCCCATGTGAAAGTCTCCAACTAGGCGACATTATGTCCGGGTTCGCTCCATTTAAAATTCTGTGCAACAGATTGATGATGATTTGAGAGTCCCCCTCGACTATTATCTTGGTGAAATCGTTTTTGATGGCTAATTGCATTCCTCTGATAAGTCCCCAAAGTTCTGCTGCATTGTTCATGGAATGACTGAGGGAGCCTGTGCTTATGAGAAGGATGTGCCCATGATGGTTGCGGAAGACTACACCATATCCCGTTGTGCCTGGATTGCCCTTAGAGGCTCCGTCAAAATTGAGCTTGATGAAATCCACTAGGGGGGGAGACCAAAAGGAGGGGCTACTGAAAGGGGAGGAAGGAGAAGAGGGAGGGAGAGGATGAAGAGCAGGAAGAGGAGTCCAATGCCAAAGGATGGGGAGTTTGGAGGGAGTGATGATTAAGTCTTCGTCGGTCCACTGCTGAAGGTTGAGAGTTTCCATGATATTGCGATGGCATTGATGCCAACATTGTTGCCATGGGAGGGAGATACTTCTGAAAAGTCTTCTGTTCCTTTCTTTCCAAGTTTGCCAAAGGATGAAGCCTGGAAGTAGTTGCCAAATACGATTGAGGAGAGGGAAATGGAAAGCCTGGTCCCTCCAGTTCGTAATGGTGTCGATAATACTATCTCTGTGGCGGTCCGAGGTGCGCATGATAAGCGCCGCTTGATCACAGATTTGAGCAGTATAAGGGAAAGAATTGAGGAGATGGTTCATGGTTTCATCTGTCTCTCCACAAAGCATGCAAATAGAGGGCCCAACAAAACCCCTTTTCGAGAGGTTATCCCAGGTGAGAATGATTGAGTGTAAGACAAGCCAGAGAAAGAGGGTGATTTTTGGCCAGTGTTTAAGACTCTAGATTTTGTGCCAAACATTCCTTGAAGGGAGGGGGTCTATTTGAGTTTTGATCTAGTAGGATTCCCGCGTGCTGTAGGTGCCCTGTGGCCTGTATCCCCACCTAAGGATATCCTCTCCTGCAATTTTGGGAATTTTCCGTTTGGCTAGTTCTTCTTGCCAAGGTGCCAGGTCCACATGCGCCTCTAGATTAATGAATTCCCTGTCCAAGTGTCAGCAGCGCCAGGTGTCTTCTGGGGAATTGTCCTGCCAGTAGTCAACTACTCTTTTCAGGCCCGCCCATGTAGCTTGGGTACAAATGTCTCTATCCCAGTCCTCATTGTCCAAAACTGGCCATTGTTGCCAGGAATCTTTCCAGAAAAGAGCTATTTCCCCATTTCTGATTTCCCAGAAGGCATGCCGAGTCACCAATTGTCTGTTCTGTTTAGCCGCTGTCCAGATTAAGGAGCCTGGGTTGTCCCCATTCCATCGAATTAGGTTCTTCTCTGCCACATTTGGAGAGTATTTCTTCCTCCAAAGTCTGGCCCAGAGATCCTTGGGGTTTTTTAACCACCACCACCAAATTTTGGCACTTAGAACTTCATTCATAATGAAGGGATCTCGTAATCCTAAGCCACCTTGCTCTTTGGGTTGACAGAGTTTGTCCCAACTGACTAGCGCTATTTTCTTCCCTGAGTTGAGGCCTTGCCAAATGAAGTTTCTTTGTAAGATTTTAATGGTTGTGAGAACGAACTTCGGGGCAACCAGCGCTGAAAAGGTGCAGATCGGAAGGGCCTGAAGAATAGCTTGGAGAAGAGTAAGACGACTGGGAAGGTTTAAGACTCTGAAGGTCTAGGAAGAAAGCCTCTTGGTAAAGGAGGATAAAAGATGTTCCCAGGAGGAGTTCTGGAGGGCATTGTCAATCAAGGGAATGCCAAGGTATTTGGATGGAAGGGAGCTTCTATTAAAACCCAGGATATCAGAGATATGGCGCTGGATTGGAGGGGGCGTATTGAAGAAGAAAATTTGGGACTTATCCTTGTTGCAGTCCAGGCCTGAGGCATCTGAGAAGGTTTGGAGGATCGCCATGAGAGATTTGGCTTCACGGACAGTTGGGCTGCCCATCAAAAGCGTGTTGTCCACAAATTGATTGTGTTAGATAGGGGGGGAAATGCCATGCAAGGGGAGGCCTGTCAGAAGGTTGCTTTCAATTGCTGCATGGATGGAATGACTAAGACGTTCGGCCAAGATGATGAAGAGGAAAGGGGAGAGAGGATCTCCCTGTCTAATTCCTCTTGAGGGGGATAAGGGTCGAGAGGGAACACCATTGATGAGAATAGAGAAGAAAGTCGAGGAGGTTAGATTCAGAATCCAAGTCACCCAATGTTTATCAAAACCAAAATCTAGGAGCATTGCTCACTTGTATTCTCAGCTTATCTTGTCAAAGGCTTTAGAGAGGTATAATTTGAGGAGCATACCTGGTGTTTTGGTCTTCTGCAGAGAGTGAGTCACTTCATGGGCAAGGATGATGCTGTCCAGGATTTGTCTGCCCTCAACATATCCTGATTGCTCTGGGGATATGATTGTCGGTAAGATAGTCTCGAGTCTCCTGGCTATCACTTTTGTCAGGAGTTTGTAGATGACATTGCAGAGAGCTATGGGCCTGAATTGCTTGGGATGATGTGCCTGCCCCTCTTTGGGTACTAAGGTGAGGAAAGTTGCATTGAGAGCCTGGAGGACCTGTCCAGTGGCTCTAGAGTCTTCCAAAATTTCCCAAACCTCTGCCCTGATCATCGGCCATAAATGGTGGAAAAAATCGCTGGTGAAGCCATCATGTCTAGGAGCCTTGAATTTGGGGGTGTCATGAAGCGCTTAGTCCACTTCCTCAATTGTGAAGGGTTGGAGCAGTGCTGAGTTTTTCTCCTGGGTAACGAGGGAGGGAACATGCTGCGTAACCTTATTGATGGCCTCATGTCTATCCAGGAGTGGTTCTGTAAGGAGATCTTGATAATAGTCTATCAAGGTTGTTTCCATGTCTTCATGGGAATGAATGGTTTCCCCGTCATCGGAGATGAGATGCGTGATCTTATTAGAGTGCCTTTCGTGGTTGACAGTTCTGTGAAAGAATTTGGTATTGCGTTCCCCTTCCTTGAGCCATTGGATGCGCGATTTCTGTTTCCATAACATCTCTTCTTGTCTTTTCCTAGCCTCGAGCTATTGATTTACTGTTACTTCCTGGGCCTTTAGCTTGTTCGTTAGCCCTTGCATTCTGATCTGGTTTTGAATCTCGCCCATTTGTTCTGACAACTTCTTTTGGGAGTCGAAGATATTGCCAAAGGTATGCTTATTCTAGAGTTTGAGAGTTTGTTTGAGGTTCTTTAACTTTTGCTGGAATCTGTGCATTTTGGAGCTGTGAGAGACCTCTGCTTCCCTCCACCAGTGCTGGATATTTTCTTGGAAATCGGGATGGTCAAGCCAGAGCTGTTCAAACCTGAAGGGTTTCTTACTAGGTGTGGCTGGGACATCCAACCATAACTATATAGGCCAGTGATCCAAGCCAGAGAAATTCAAGATGGTAGCTTCCATAACCGTTCCTTCCATCATAAGGGAGTCAGAGATGATGAATCAATCTAGTATGCAAGCGATTTGGTGTATTCCGGTCCTTCTGTTTGTCCAAGTGTGAATGCCATTGTTGGCCTCCAGGTCGATAATGTGAAGATTTTCTATGAGGCTATTGAATTCGCTGGAGTCCCAATCCAATCGCCTTGATCCTCCTTTTTTTTCCTCCAGGCTGCGAATGATATTGAAATCTCCACCAACTGTCCATTTGTTATACTGTGTTAGACTGGATAAGTAATTTAGGCTCCTAAGGAAGGCTTTCTTATCCCTTGGGCTGGCCGGGCCGTAGACATTGGTCAGGTGTCCAGGCTTGTTTGAGCCCATGAGCCTATAATCTGCTGTAATGGACCATCTGGTGGCGAGGAAGTTTTCCAACAACACTGAGTTGGTGTTCCAAAGAATATCCAATCCTCCAGCTGTTCCTGTGGCGTCGGTTGAAGCCACTTCCCCTTGCTTCCAATAGTAGGGAAGTAGCCTGTCGATGTCTTCTGAAGTGCATTTTGTTTCCTGCAAAAGTACTATGTCAGGTTTTTCCGTTAAGATCAGATCCCGTAGCATTTTTTGCTTGCTACGTCCATTGAGGCCTCTGATATTCCATGAGATGATCTTCATGATGATAGGGGGGTAGGGAAAGGAGGGAAGCTATCCGAGATCAGGTGGATTTGTCCTGAGTTTACCATAAAGTGGCCTATTTCTTGTATGAGCTTATTGGTAGATTTCCTCCCTCTTTTCTTTTCGTCTTTCTGAGTTTTATTTGGGTTTTTTGACTGACTACCTTGGATTCCCAGAGCTTTTCTTGCTCGAGTTGAGGACCCAACTGAATATTTGAGAAAGACCTTGTGCACCTTCCATAATTGATCCCTGGGTATAGTGTAAAGTTTTTGATGCCTGTAGGCATGCTCAAGGTGCTTCAGATCCACCCCGGCTAGATCTTGCTCCTCCAGCTCCATGTCCGCATCCCCGTCCTCTGTCTCCAGCAAGTCTTGTGGCTCCTGAGCCATGTCTAGGGGGGGGGAGATCTGACTCCTTACCCTGTGGGGGCCGTTTAGTTCTTTGGCTTGTAGGCTAGGGTCCATTATCCGTAAGTGGTACATTTGGGTTCGTAAGGGTTGTGGGGTTCTCTGGTTGATCTTGTAGAATTGCAAACTTATTACTAGTTGAGGGATCTTTACTTACTTGGGATGGTTGCTTTCTTCCTCCTTGTCGTCTTTTCCCTGCTGGTTGTGCAAAGCCATCCTTGTCTTTTCCACTTTCCGGGTTCCCTTCTTTGTGAGCATTATTGAGAGGGAACTCTCTGAAAAGATGACCGTGTTCGTGGCATTTCCGGCACCAGAATGGAATGTGTTCATAGTCGATGGTTTGGGACCAGTCCTTGTCATGATATTCCAGTATGATGGATCCTGGGAGTGGCTTGGCAATGTTCAGGTACACACAGATTCACGCATAGGAAGTGTAGCACCGCTGCTTGGTGGCTTCAGAAGACTTAACATAGATGCTGATGGTGTTGCCTATACCGGCCAAGACCTCTTCCAGCCAGAATTCTTGGGGGAGAGAGTACAATCTAATCCATACCGGTTCATGGGAAAAGTCCTCCTTCTCAGGGCTGAACTTCTTTGTCCAGAATCTTAAAAAGAGTCCTGCCGAGTTGTAGAAGTATGACCCCCCATCAAAGATGCGATTGCGATCCTCCAGGTTGTGGAGGATGATTGTGAAGAACCCCTTGGAGCCCAGTTGTATCTCATAGTGACCTTTTGGTTTCCACCAATATTGTATTCATTTGACCAGATCGCACTCAGAAGGCCAGAGCCCTAGGAATTTTCCCACCAGGGCATAGTCTCTCATATATTGCTTTTGCTCTTCTATGCGTGGTGAGATGATAACATATTTTGGGGCCTGTGGGGCTTGTGGGATGCATTTACCTGGCATCCATGGAGTTGACGCAGTAGCTGGAATAGTCTCTTTCTCTGTATCGATGTCCATCTCCCGATCCTTGAAGGTTCCTTCCTCTAGAAGCTTTGAGCGCAAATCTGGTGGTGGCTCAAAGGTTGGCCTTTTCGTACTTTCTACTGAGTTTCCATTCGCCGTGGCTTGGCTATAGGAGACGCCATTCGACTCCCCTTCCCTGCGAGACATGAGCCCCAGTAGGGCAGGCGTTGTGAAGGCGCAGTTCAAAGCGGCTGAAGAACCCTAAACCCTCGGCTCCGAGCGATTATTGTTTCGTTTCAACCTACAAGATGAATGTATGTTGATCAATATTAAACATCCATTTTATCATGGATTCTTCCCCATCCATTTTGAGAACTCCATATCTTGTCATTACATTTTCCATCATTGTGCCTTGAAATTTATACACATTAAGATCTTACTTCACCACGTTCCTAACCTTGTTGATCATCTATTCATTTTGATAACCTAAAACACCTTCATCCACCCATTAAAACATGGGAGCCCTTAACACTATGTTTCTGATGCAATTGCTTAATTCTACTTCAAAACATTTATATATCATGGTTGAAAATCAATAATGCCAATAAATTTACACTTTTAAGTTCTACTTGATCCTTATGTACTATTTGCATAATTATGTCACATACATGTAATAAAGGAAAGGTCATGCCCAATACTTGGTCATCCTAAACCACTAGATTTGAGAAACCACTTTTTCTATCCACTTGTCCCCCATTACCATTTATTTTCACATGTCCTTCACAATGATGATATGGTTAGGGTCCTTTGTATTAATGATCTGGATATATCAGTACTACCCTAGTAACTTGCACCTAAAGTGAACTTTGAAGTCGTAGGATATTGCAACAACACAAAGGAAGTGACCTCTACATGACACCTTATCTATAGATACCTATGCTCTTCCTCCTTATTTTCATATACTTAATTTTGGATTTTGCACCTAGTTGTTTACTCATTCTTATACCTATATTTGAATTTGTTGGTTGATAGATTTATTAATATTAGTATGGTGAAAGAAGTTCCTTTTGGTTAGGTTCGGTTAGAGCACCATGGTTGTGGTCTATTTAGTCTATTTGATAAGAATGAAGAGAAGGAGGGAAGGAATGATGATTAGATAATGTAACCTCCTGTCCCCAACACCCACATTTAGGCTTAGGATGCTCCTTATTATCCAACTTCTCTTGAGCATGGTTTCACCATCCACACTTAAACTTAGACTGCTCATCTTTATCCAACTTAGCCTCCCCATGTTGAGCATGACCACGTTTTCCCTCTCGTTTATGAGGGACAATATTTTACCGCTAGGGAAGTTGAAAAACAACAACACACGAGTGTGCTAAAACAATTCCATTACATAGACAACTCTAGCTCCAACTCTACAAGTCTCCCCCCTCTCTCTTACTAATTTCTTGGTGATAAATATGTTTGTAGTTAATAATATAATATTGAAATATATATGTTTGTAGTTGAGTGATGAAGAGGATGAGGGCAAGTAGAGGAAAAAAGGTGGGAGGAAGAAAAGTGTAAATGAGAACATGAAGGAAAAGCTCCCCAGTGGACACCATTCTTCATAGTGTGTCGATGAAGAAGATGAGAGAGTGAGTCTGTTATATAAAATCAACACCTCAATTAGAAATAAAGGGAAGAATAAGGAGCATTAAAGTTACTATATATATAAATAAAACCTTTTAATGCGTTTTCATGTGTTTAATTCTTCCAAACATATGTGACCAAGTCTTATTTTATTTTAAGTAGTAATGTGTGTGTTAGAATAGAGAGTATAAAATATCAATGTCATGTGCTATGATGCATGGCTTGTGTTGTGTTTGGCTTGCCCTTTTGTCACGAAGTATTTTACCTCTACAATAATAATTACATGATAAATTCATACAATTGGTTATTGTTACGGATTTAGTACTTCTACTCAGGGAATTTGGTCCAAATGTTTACTTCTTATAATAAAGAATATCCAATACTTAGATTCTTATTAAATTTAATTAATGTCTTATCGTTCCAAAATTAACAACTGCAACATTAAACTATAATATATTCAACAAGACATAGCAACAATAATACATTGAAATAAACTACAAGAAGTTTTGCAACTATTCCAAGTTTATTTCTCGAAAGAAAATGATATTGAAAACACAAGAATTAAACATACAACAAAACATCAAGAAAATCAGATAGAAATGAACACAATATCACAAGGGAAACGTGAATGAAAAATAATAATCTAAGGGTCTTGTCATTCTTCTTCTCCTTCATTTTAAAGACGTTTCTTAAGTAAGAAAACATAAATATAACGAACACAATATCACAAGGTAAACATGAATGAAAAATAATAATCTAAGGAGGGTCTTGTCATTATTCTTCTTCATTTTAGAGATGTTTCTTAAATAAAAAAACATAAATATAATGTTTGTTTGTTCAAACAAAACCATTACTCTCCAAAAGAAGCTATAGTTTCTTGTAAGATGATGACTTTGATAATTCAAAACCATTACTCTCCACTACTTAAGAAGTTGTAGTTTCTTGTAAGATGATGACTTTGATAATTCAAAACCATTAGTCTCCACTACTTAAGAAGCTGTAGTTTCTTCTAAGATGATGACTTCGATAATTTTCGTTTGAGAATAGATTTTTCCGAAGTCCAAATAAAAGAGAACCATATTAATGTAACAATGTTCCACTCTGAAACTTAATATTATCTTTATGCTAAAAGCATGTAATAAGGGAAATACTATGCCAGTATTGGTTTGGATTGAGAAACATTAGGCCCCTTTACTTGGATATG
The DNA here is from genome assembly GCA_009831015.1 of Picea engelmannii. Lineage (NCBI taxonomy): Eukaryota > Viridiplantae > Streptophyta > Pinopsida > Pinales > Pinaceae > Picea > Picea engelmannii. The sequence continues at coordinate 149,791 of ML793452.1, read as the reverse complement.
CACTTGAAATTCGATATCTCACTAAAGGCTGATTGGGTTTTATTTGTAAAACCCTGGAGGATGCGACCCTTCTACTGGATTCTCGGTGGGTTTTTGGGGAAATCAGTTTGATGTTGAAACGTTGGAGGGTTGCTTTTGACCCGTCGATTGAACATTTTCAGTTTCGTCATTTGTGGGTTCTTTTTCTGTGTTTACCTATTCATCTTTGGAATGAGGGAGCTCTTCAGGTTATAGGAGACAATTTGGGAAAGTTCATTGCGCTGGAAAACTAGACCCTTTATACACCTACTAGGAAGATTGGCAGAATTATGGTAGAAATGGATATCCAATGTGGTTTGCCAAAGGTCTTAGATATCAAATGGCGTGGTCATTGCTTTTTATAGAGGTTGGATTACCTCGGTATATCATTCTGATGCAACTTATGCCGCAACACGGGTCATCTCTATAGAGATTGTAATGGCTTTGCGGAAGAAGTGTCGGAGGACATTTCTATCTAAAGGGATCCTCCTGACTATGTAACAAAAGTGTACTCCTATAGGAACGAGCCTTTACATTATGGTTCATAGCCTTGGAGCTAGTTGGAGTCTCCGAAGACTCTCAATGGTATGTTAAAATTTCTCTGTCCCACTTTATATTCTACATTGTCTATATGGGAAAATGATGCTTTGGATGCGTCTCGCTGGCTAGTTTTTTCCACTACCAAAGCTGAGGGCCTACTGAGTTTGATAGGGTAGTAATAGGACCTATCATAGTGGAAACAATGCAGCCAGATAATTTTGTTTCCTTACCGGTGGTTGATTCGGGGGTAAAGCCTTTACCTATAGCTGAGCCTCCTGCTCACTCTTCCCTTAAGATTCATTAGACTAGATTGCCTGATCTGTGTACTTTCTTGGCTCCGACACATATCTCCTCCCCTTTGTCCCAGGAGCAGTTGGATAGAGCTGTGATTGAACCTAGTTATAGAGAATCTGAGGAGGATGAATCCACTCTTAGTGTTGTACTAGACTCCTTGATTCCCTTTATTTGTGACACTAATGCTACAGTTAAATTTCCAGTTTACTTGGGAAAGGTTGTTCATGTTTCATCTAGTGGTGGGGGGGATGGTACTTCTCATACACACATTGATGGGACTGGGAAAGAATTTTCCTGGTCTAGGGGCCTAGGCATCGAACACTCTCCTATAAAGACCCAAAGCATCTGGAAAAAACTGGTGGGTATGACTTCACAGTCAGTTGACTCTGTTCCTTCCTCCACTGACAGTGGGGCTCTTAGAGCAATGAAAGACCTGGCGTGGGATAAGTAAGATTGTTACTCTCTTTAAATATAAGAGGGATCGGTGGCACCCTCAAATCCACCTATGTACGATGTCTTTTGGATCGTACTCGCCCAGACATTATTTTTTTACAGGAAACCTTAGTTCATGAGAAAAAAGCTAGAGATTTCATATATTATCTTCGACCTATCTGGGTTTCATGTGTTGTAAATGCATTGGGTACTTCTGGAGGTTTATTAGTTACTTGGGACCCAAACATTTATGATTTGGTTCCTCACCTTATTGTTGGTGGTATTTTGTTGACAGGCAGGTGTATTATAAGCAAGAGGGAGATCTCTTTGCTCAATATCTATGGCCCTTGCTCGGATCATAAACACTTTTGGAGTTCAGTGGTAGACAATGGTCTACTATCTTATAAAAATCTGATCATTGCTGGTGATCTGAACATTACCTTCTGTCCAGATGAGGTCTGGGGAGGATCCTCATATACACAAACTTCAGATGGGTATTTCAAAGATTTATTCCTTTCCAAAACTCTGATAGATATCCAACCCACCAAACTAGTCCCTACTTGGTGGAATGGTCGATATGGAATTGAGGCCATTTCCAAGCGATTGGATAGATGTTTAGTTTCTGAAGTTTTATTATCTAGCGTTGGCATCTATAGATCCCGGGTGGAGTACCCCTTTATCTCTGATCACACCCCTGTTTTAGTTCAACTAGAGATTCGTCCCTTTTACAAAGCCTATCCTTTCAAATTAAATTCTCATTGGTTGCATGAAAAAGATTAGGTGGATATAGTTCACAAGATATGGAAGGATCATATTTTCTTAATCAAAGGTGGCAGACAACGCAAAATCATTTGGAAATTAAAGGTTTTAAACAAACATTCTAAATTATGGATTAAGGAAAGCATTGGTAGGAGCAAGCATCATCTGGCAACTTTAGAGACCAAAATAAGGGATACAATTATGAAATTGGTGGGGAATTCAACAAATATGGAAGTGGAAAAACATCTCCAACATATGGAACTTGAAAGCAATAATATATTACTTGGTTTTGAAGAACAATGGAGACTTCGCAGTAGGGTGATCTAGATTCAGAGTGGTGACAATAACACCAAGTTATTTCACAATTATACAAATCACAGTAGGATTCGAAAACATGTTTGGAGATCACTGATGAAAATGGGTATACACACATAGATCAAGGAGCTATAAAGTAGAAAGTTGTTCTATATTTCATTTTTTTTTTCAAAGCTCCAATTATCCCGAACACTACTGAACAAGTCAAGGTTACTGGTCTATTTCCCTGGATGGTTAATGATGAAAAGTCCTATTCTCTGTAAAATCCAGTAACTATGGAGGAATTAAAGGCCATATTATCTCTTTTCAAAAAGGTAAGAGTCTAGAGCCCGATGGTTGGACTGTCGAATTTTTCACCTACTTTTTTGGTTTAGTAGGGGAGGATCTCCTTGAGATAGTGGAGGAGTCACGATTGAGAGGTTCTATTGCTAGGAGCCTAAATTCGAATTTCCTAACACTTATACCAAAATAAAACAAACCAATTACTTTTGAAGATTTTTTCCCTATCTCACTGTGCAACCTTTGCCATAAATTAATCTCAAAAATCACCGCGAATTAGGTAAAACCGATCCTTTCTAGATCAATTTCTGTAGAACAATTGTTTTTTTTGCAAGGGAGGTGATTTGAAGATGCTATAGGAACAACACATGAGAGTCTTCATAGCATAAAAAGAAAGAAATTAAAGTCACTTGTTTTGAAATTGGATCTGCGGAAAGCATATGATTGCATTGATTGGGATTTTTTAAGGATGACTTTATTACAAGTGGGCTTCGACCTCCAGATGACAAAGTGGATTATGAGTTGTGTAAATTCCTCTTCTTATGCCGTTTTACGTAATGGTGAGGCTACATATTTTTTCAGAAGCGACAGAGGACTGCACCAGGGCTGTCCATTATCTCCATTATTATTTATCTTGGTTATGGAAGGTCTCATACTTTAATTAAAAGAAAGTAAAGGGGAAGGCAATCTAATAGGTATAAAATTGTCCAGAATGATAAAAATTCTCCATTTATTATTTGTGGACGATGTCCTAATTATGAGAAAGGATACATTAAAAGAATGGCTAGAAATTGACAAAATTATTAAGTTATTTTGTAAAGCATTAGGACTCCATGTTAATGATTCAAAAACTACAGTCCATTTTGAGGGTCTATCTGATGATGACCTTATCCCTTTTAAGTTGTTTCTTCCTTACACTTTTACCGATATTTCTTTCAGTTTCAAGTATATTGGATACTTTCTAAAGATTGGGGTGTATAGGGCGGACAATTGGAATTGGCTAGTGACCAAATTGGAAAAAAAGATTGGATTATGGTGCAACAGGTGGTTATCCTTGGGTGGAAGATACATTTTATTAAATTTAGTTTTGGAGATTCAACCGATATATTGGATGTCTATGGAGACCATCCCTCACTCCGTATTGAACAAGATTTGAAAACTTATTTTCAATTTTCTCTAGAGTGGTCACAGAGAAACACAACAAGTTCATCTTTGCAGGTGGGATCTTCTTTCCAGACCAAAGAAGTGTGGTGGTTGGGGGCTTTGCAACTTATTTCTCTTCAACATTTCCTTGACGATAAATACTGTTTGGCATGTGCTGACTTGGTAAGGTATCTGGCACTAACCGATTCTAGTATTCAGTCTTACATGCACTCGTCTTTAGGAAATAGCCCAGATATTTGAAACCGATTGAGATCTCAATAAAGGTATATGGAAGAAACTCCTTAAAAGGAGCCAGTTCAACATTAGATAGTCCTTTGTAATTTACAGTAGTTTTTGATTAGTTTATCAATAATATCGATTCTTTACAAAATAACTAAATAATGTTGTCGATCTCATCCATTCTTTTAATGTAGCCTTAGTCATAATAAGGACATCATCCACAAACAACAAGTGCAATATTTTGATCATTCTGGACACCTTTATACTTGATAGATTGCCTTCACCAATGCTACTTTTCATTAATAGACTGAGCTCTTCCATAAATAGAATAAAATGTAACGGTGATAATGGGAAACCTTGACGCAAACCTTTGCCACTTTTTGAATAATTATGTCACCTCGTCATTGAGTAATACAACAAATGAAGAAGAAGTAACACAACTCATGATCTAGTTTGTCATCTGGAATCCAAAACCCACTTTTAATAATGTCAGTCTTAAGTGATCCCAATCAATGCAGTGATAAGCCTTCCTCAAGTCCAACTTCAATACCAATGACTTTAATTTATTTTTCTTTATGGTATGTAAACTCTCATGTGCAGTGTCGATATCATCTTGTATCTATCGTCCTTGTAGGAACCCCAACTATTTAGTTGAGAGTGAGCTTGATGGGATCGACTTTATTCGATTAACAATTATTTTTTATATCACTTTATAACAAAGGTTACAGAAGGAAATCAGACGGAAATCATCAAAGGTAACTGGTTTATTTTCCATTGGTATAAGAGTCAGAAAGGTTGAGTTTAGACTCCCTACAATGGAACCTTTCCATCTCGAATCCTCAACCATCTTAAGGAGATCTTCCCCAACTATGTCAAAAAAGAATATGAAGAATTCAACCGTCCAATCGTTCGACCTTGGGCTTTTATCTTTTTTGAATTGAAATAAAATAGTCTTTAGTTCCTCCATAGTAACATGACTATATAGTGGATCATACTCATCATCATTAACCATCTTGGGAAAGAGACCAGTTACCTTGACTTGATCAATGGTATTAACAATAGATAGATCCTTATAAAACTTTTTGAAATAGGATATCACCTCCTCCTTTATGTCTCCCTGGTTTGTAAGGGTGAAACCATTTTCATCATTGATCTCCCAAACATTTTTTCGATTTCTATTGTGGCTTGCAACATTATGAAAATACTTAGTATTATTGTCCCCACTTTTTATCCAAATATCCCTGCTGCGAAGTCTCCACTGCTCTTCTGTATCACATAATAGATTGTTTCTTTTAAGTTCTAGCCGTTGTAGATGAATTTCCACTCCCCGATTTTTTGTATCCCCGACAAGACTCGCAATTGTGTCCTTTATATCTTCTTCTAGTGTCTCCAGTTGAGCCTTGTTCCCAGCACAAACTTCTTTATACCAGAGCTTTGTTTTTGTCTTTAATAGCTTTAATTTCCACACTTATCTTCTCTGGATATCACCTTCATGAAAGAAACAGGGATCCTTCCAAATCTTTTTTACCAATGCCACATAATCATCACTATGCAACCAATGGGAATTTAATTTGAACGGATATGCCTTGTATATAGGTGGAATCTCCAGCTGGAGTAGTACAGGGGCATGATCTGAAATAAAAGGATACTCAACCCAGTACCTGAATAATCCAACTACAAAAAATAAACCTTCAGAGACAAGACATCTGTCCAATCGCTTGGCTATAGCCTCTTGACCAGAATGTCCATTCCGCCAAGTCGGAACCAGTTTTGTTGGTTTAATGTCTATCGAATTTTTTGAAAGGATTAAATCTTTGTAATAATCCTTTGTCAATCCAGGAACAAAGGAACCTCCCTAGGCCTCATACGAAGAGAAAATTATATTAATATCACCAACAATAATCAAGTTGTTAATGGAAAAAATAACACTATCCGCCATTGAGCGCCATAAAAAATTTCGGTTCAAACACAAACCATATATATTAAGCAAGGCGATATCCCTCTTGTTAATAATACACCCGCGTGTTAACAAAATACCACCAATAGTAAGAAAAGGAACCAATTCATATAAATTTGGGTCCCAAGTGACTAATAATCCTCTCAAAGTACCAACAAAATTAACATCACTTGAAACCCAGGAGGGACATAAATGGTGCATAAAATCTCTAGCTTTTTGTTCATGGGATAGGGTTTCCTCAAGGAAAACGATATCTGGGTGAGTTTGATCCAATAGTCTACGGAAAGAGGCATCTTTGAATCCATCTAAAATTTAATGAGACTAACATAATCACTTATCCTTCGCGAGGCCTTTCATTTCTCTAAGAGCCCCACTATCAGTGGAGGGAGGAACTATTTCAATAGACCGTGAGGGTAAACCCACCATTCTTTTTTGTAAACTTCTAGTCTTTATAGGTGAGTGCTCGATGCCAAGGCCTCTGGACCAGGCGTATTCCTTCCCAACCCCTTTGGTATGCTTATGAGAAGTAGTAGCCCCAGTTCCCGTTGAAGGTTCAAAGATAGCCTTACCTAAATAAGTTGGAAACTTTATAGAATCATTTGAGTCCCAGATAAATGGAATCAATGAGTCTAGAACACCACTAAGAGTGGATTCATCCACCTCAGATTCTCTACACCCAGGCTCCACCAGAGAATTTGTCAAATGCTCCAAAGACGAGGGGGAAGGGGTTAAGGTCCCATCCCGAGTAGTAACCAATTGCGGGGATAAATCCTGAAGCATCACAGAAGGGGAGTGGGCATGGGACTCCACTAGTGCGGGTGGTGGACTCCCCGAGACAAAATCAGGGGGTGATATAGTGATAGTCTTCCTCGTTGAGCCCGTCAGACCTGGAACATTTGGAACCAGTTCCCCTCTGATTTTCCCGTTATCTAAGGTAGTAGATAAGTGCAACCCGTGAGAGCTATCCAAGGCCTCTTTCTCCCAGAGCGACATAGTATAATATAAAGAAGGGAAAATACTTTTCAACTTACCAGTGAGAGTCGTGATAGTCTCCTGCTGGCTCCAAAGTTCAACTCCATAATGTATAGTCTCTCTCCCAAGAGACTTCGCTTCATTCATATAATTGGGTGGGTTACTTTGCAACATAATATCCTCCGACGAATCTTCAACCTCATTACCAGTACATTCTTGACGAAGATGGCCATTTCGACGACACAAATTGCACCGAAAGGGAATACCAAGATAGTCCAACTTCTGACTATACCTCCTCCTGCGCCATTCAATATCTAGGATTTCTAGTAACCCACAGTGGATATCCAGTTCCACTAGAATTCTACCCACCTTTCTAGAAGAAGTAACAAGTGACTAGTTATCCATAAAAATAAACTTACCCAAAGCGTCGCCTATAGCCCGAAGAGCTCCTTCATTACACAGGTGCAATGGTAAACCCGATAGAAGAACCCACAAGTGTCAGAACTAAAAATTTTCAGTTGCTGGATCAAAATCAACCCGCTAACATTTCAACATCAAGCTTCTATCGCCAAAAACCCACTGGGATCTCAACAACAAAGTCACATCCTTCGACGATTTACATATAAAGCCGAGCCAACCTTTAGTAAGGTAAAAGACTTCAGGCTCATAACCCAAAATTAGAGTCCAGTGTTTTACAATCCACGTCGAGACAAGTCCCGTACTGAGATATTTATAGGAAATCCTTCCTACCAGACCATAGAGGGCCATCCTGCAAGTCTCTTCCAGGCCCATGTACGAACCCAACACTAGATGCTTAGTCTTCCTATTTGCTTTCCACAGCTTCCTTTGAACACCATTAAGGTGTGGTTGTTTGTGGGTTTTTCTCAGACTAACCATTGAGAAAACCCCTTTAGCACCTAAGAATGCTTCATTGACAGACTTCGATTCAATATCATGTTGCATAAGGCCCGTTGGTGCAGGGAGAGAATCAAAAGAACTAGACGAAGGACCTGATAACTGGGTGACATTAATGTATGGAGCAGGAGATGATGTAAGTGTACATAGGAGTAAAGACCTCGGAGATCCTCCCAAGGTATCCACCTTTTTGAAAATACCCCCTTTCTTCCAAGTTACCTCGTCATCAACACTCATAAGTGTTACAGGAAAATCCCTGTGTGGACAGGTGAACTTCCTCTTGGATCTAGACCCCTATAACCAAGATAGAAAGGTGCTAACTTTGGTCACTGAAATCCTTTTAAACCTAGCTAATATAATCTATAGAAAAGAGAAATAATATGTACCTTTTTACGATGTTTGTCCTTGCCCATTTCCAAGTTGAGTTTTGATCCACAAGCTCTTCAACAGGTCCTGCAATCAAATCAAAGAAAAAACATGCTTCCTATTCTACTACGATTAGTTTGAAACTAGATCTATCCATTAAATACAAGTTCATGTAGGCATACACAATATTAAAGGAAACATGCCAAGCACATGTATTAATGAGAACTCAATAGAGATACTTACAGGCCTTTGATGTAGATGCAGTAGCCTCACCAAGCTCTCCTTGTCCAACCCCTTGCTCAAATGATCCATAAACAAAATGACTACGCTTCACTGATTATCTCCCTTATGAGATCATAAGTTTGATGCCTTTAATGTCCTCCCCTTTTCACCATGATGAGGCCTCCTTATATAGGCTTGGAGAGGCCTAACCACCTTAGAGATTCTTGGGACAGGTTGAGGATATTTATCCATCATTTGTGGATCCTCCCTAAGATCCAGCCTTGACCTCATATTCGAATCCAACTAACTCCAGAGATGAAGGGGATCTTTCCTTGATTTTCCTCAACAACCTAAGATTTCCTCAAACAACCCAACACTCCCCCAGAATGGGGCACAAAGTGTTACAATGCTCCCCCGAAGGAGGGAAAGGAGCGCTGGCACTCCCTGACAATGGGTAGGGGAGCGCTACCCTTCAAAATTGGTTTTCAAGTGGTTTTTTTCATGGAAAAATATTTGTACTCTTTGTCATGTGATTTCGCTTTCTTAAACCAGTCTTTGAGGGTGTCTTTGAAGTGTCCTTGTGATGTCGTTTGAGAGAAGACATAGGAAAGATGGCTGTATGATGTCTGTGACACTTATGGATAAACTGCGACACTTGCTAAAATTGTAATGATGACAATAGGTCATCTTTGAAATGAGTAATTTTGATGTGTAACAGATTGCCCCACAAAGTGCGAAGTTATAAGATGTGATGACTGAAGTAATTTGTAGAATTTTTTGAGCAAGGGTATGGACTCGAAGAACCTGTTAGAAGCTGCATACAACCATCAGGCACATGTTATGATATTTTTCAAAACCAAGGCATGCATACCTATGCTTGGGTGATAAAGACTTGCAAGGTATGACTGCCATAAAATACACCGCAGATCCATAATTGTATTAACAAAAAAGTATAGCCACCCAAGATACAATGTGGATCTATAATTCCATGACATGAACTGATCGTAGCCATGAAAAATACACAGTGGATCTATGAGACGACAAGACATAGACACAGACCAATACAAAGTGGATCTATGTGTCAATATTCAAGAGAAACTCCATCGCAACCTGGGCAAAGTACATACCAGAGTGATCACTCAACACAGGGTCTTCTTACCGATCCCGATGCAGTACGAGTCTAACCATGTGAATATATGTCTTGATGTTGAACATAACAGAAACCACTTGATTACCGGTCAATGAGGTAAACCATTAACAAGTGCGAGGGAAATCACCATTGATGTCAATGATTCCCAAGGTACCCTAGTACATTCCAATGAATGTGAATAGATGAGTTGAAGTCGAACATCCATGGAATCATCCGATCAGGAGGCCTGCCATTGAGGAATGCAGGTCCTAAGGTACTAACTGGTTTCTATGTCTAGTTCCTGGATAATGTGTTGAATTCAACAGGAACAGACTCGTCGCAAGAGGGCCTTGATCTATCCCCCATCAACAACACGAAACTGAAACATAGATGTAAATTGGTAGATCAAATGAACATGGACTGACACGGGTATTGAAACAAGATATTTGTGATGGTTGACTCTTGAGGTAGATACTTCCCTTGAACACTGAGGCACAACAAAAGAAACATGACATGGACCAAAACATGATGATGCAATGGATACTACGACTTTCGTTGGGTGACCCAAAGGAGTAAATAAAATCAGAGGATTGGTTCAATGCAGAGGTTCAACAAAGTGTTGTGTTCAAGGGCGATTGTAAGAGTGATTGGTGATGTTTTCAAAAAATGCTTGGCTTGCTTCCTTCAAAATCCCCCCCCATCCAGATAAACAAGTACCTCTTTTTGATTTAACGAGCTCAAGGAGGATAACACATGCTCTATATAACTCGCCTTCGGCAAGTCCCTTTTCCTTTTTTTAACAAACTGGAAGAAGTAAGGGTTCGGTCCTGTATGGGCCCTTCGATGTATATTTTTAACGAGTCCAGAGAAGGTGAACTTAGTGATTTTTCATGTTTAGAGAGTCTGAAAAGAACTTAAAGATGACTCTAGTGTTGTCCTTTTTCGTAATGTTAGTCTTGCGAGGCTGAAAAAGAGATAAATTATCACTCGAAAGACGCCCTTTCAAACCTTTTAACGAGTGGAAAATGAAGCAATATCACTCGAAAATATTTTCATGTTTAGAGAGTCTAGAAAGAGCTTAAAGATGACTCCAGGGGGTTCCTTTTTCGTGTATCCATGCGAGTCCGAAAAAGAGATAAAAGTTTACTCGGTGCATTCTCGTGTTTTTTCGAGCGCGAGAACGAATGAAGATCATGCTCGTTAATGCGACAAGATAAAAAACGAACAAAACTGCTCCGCAACCTGCCAATAATGATAAAACTGCATACTAGGGTATTAATAATGCCTCCAAAATGATTTTCAAAAAACCCAAAATATCTATGGTTTTAGCAAAAAATGAAATTTTATAATAGTAATATAGGGTAAAAATGTATTTTACCAATTCATTTGTGCTAAGAATTTTGTAGTGGAGAAAATTGGATTTGCAGGGAAATTATTGGATTTATCGGTGCCAGATCTACGGTCATCCATTTCCTTCGTCGTTTGGATCAGGTTGGGCCTCTGCTTCTTGCAAACATTTTGCATGGTTAACAACTTATTTTTAGGTAATTAATTTTCTTTAAAAATGATGCCCTGGGAGTCTCTAAGCGTCGAAGAGTCTCAAAGCTCCATAAAAAGGCTAGGGGGAGTTTTGATCACTTTGTTTAGTGCTCTATTAGGCTTATCAGGAGGGAGCTCACACTTTTTTCAAATGATGGAGGGGGCGTTGCCCAAAAAATGCACAAAAACGCCAAAAAAGGACTCGATGCTCCTCTAAAAGGTTGGGGGAGTGATACTTGAATTTAGAGTGCCCTAATAAGATTGTTGGGATAACACTGTAGCTATGATTAAGGGATCATGGGAGCACTGGCATAATCAACAAAAAGCAAATCAATTTTAAATTTTAAATTACCCAAAAAATTGTTAATGTGGCATAACTAATGGTTTTTTGTTGATGTTGCAGGTTATATTCGGCAAAAGACATGATCAAGTGGAAAGAAAGAGAGAATGAGCTCAATGATGTGGCTTCTTTTCAAATTCCTCAATCAAGGGCCACATTGAGGAACTGCGGTCTCCTCAAGTTCTTTAAGATGCAAAAGATGAAGAAATAAATTCTCCTTCTTGAGTACATGATCGGGTTGTGGAACACTACAGAACAGGGGTTCCAAATTGGGACATAACTGCTTACCATTGAGTTGGAGGATGTGTATTTCTTGAACGACCTCTCAAAGAGACGTGCTCCTATTATCTTCTTATCTGGACAAAGGGAACTTCCTGTGCCTATAGAAGAGTACTTGGTAAATCATTGTGTCCCAGGATCGAGATTGGTGGAAGGTAGAATTGCAATAAAAGATATCAGAGATCTACCTCTTCGATCTATTCTATTTTCCATCACGACTTTAGCAAGGAATAACAACTCGCACTTGGCTTCGAGATCACATGTGGCTTATGGTTTGTAGTGTTTAGAGCCAACTGTGTTTAGCTGGAGTGCAACATTCCTTCAAAATGTGAAGGAGAATATTTTGAGATGCTGGATGGGGAAACAAAAGCAGTTTGGATATGGTTCATTTCTGGTTTCGTTCTTCCTAGAGCGCATTCCTCAAATGCAACCAATGATTGCACTATCAGTATGACTGATTGGTAAACCACGTATGGAATGCTGGACAAGTCTATCTCTGAGGCTGGGAACAGAGTCAGAGTTCAAATTTACAGGAGACTTCTTTGCTTGGCTGAGATGCCAGTTGATTGTGATAGAGGACTTCCCATATGTTGGAGTGGACTTCTGGGGGAGCATGGACCTATTTCTTCCAAATGGAATAGACTGGGACACATCCGGTGAGAAACCAAAACAATCTTGTCAAGTGTTTTTGATTTTAAAGTTAATATTATTTTTTGGGGTACCTAGAAGAGTTTTTAACAAACGTATCGTTTCATTGTGAATATAGGGGAGCAACACATCTGACAGAGATACCGACACTGGGGCGCTATGTAGATGTTCATATAGCAGTAGATCATGAGGTAGCGGCAGGGGGTCTCTGAGAGGTTGAGAGAAACCTCCGTGGTCTTACGATGGGTGTCCCTCCTCTTAGGAGGCATGACATACCCTTGCATCTGTAGAGACATACAGTGGGAGTCCCTGAGGGTCTTAACTCCTTACTAAGACGAGTAGCCCGTGTGGTAGTGTGCTACTCAGAGCACAATGTGATGCAGGAGGACTAGGACCTCTCTGATGTTTTTTTTTGTATAGTCTATATGACAATGTTATGGGCATGAGGACCCAACATTTTTCCCTTCTATGTACTTTTTGATGTAATCAAACATTTTCTGTCACGCCGTATATATATACATATCCGATTTTTTATGATGCCAAATGATGTTTGAAAATAATGATGTCTTTTTGTGATGCATTTAGTTTACATGTGATGTATGATTTATTTCCTTTACGAAACCTCATCTATGTACAAGATACCAATCCATGATTTAGTTGGCTAACGAATCCAAAGTTGTATTAAGTTCTCTTGGTATGTGTCTGTATTTGATAAAATCAAACATTCTTTCAAGACAATGAACTCATAGATGGAGACACAATAGGATAGGATTGCGAATGGCGTAGATTCGATTAAGTTAACAGACCACAACTTGAGAGTCTAGGTTAATGATGATACGAGATATACCTAGGGAGGAGGCTTCGGTTAAAATTCTGATGACAACATGATATTCTGCCATGTTGTTAGTTGCCGATCCTAAGCAAATACGTCCTGAAATCATCAACTCATCAGAGTGGTAAATGACCCAAGCTACAAAAGCAATGTTTTGGGTGTGTCGACTAGCACCATCCGCAAACCCGACAAAGATAGGAAAGGAATATGTCATCTACGCAGAAAAACACAAGACAAAGCATAAGTGGCTAAGTAAAAACTCGTGCATGCAAGAAAAAAAGACACACCAAACTAAAAATACAATAGTGTACAAAGCACACATTCTAGATGTCCTATGCATAGTACTTCTTAAGCTAAATCCCGTTTCGGGGCTCACCTAGGGATATTCCATTGTAGTCAACTAGCTCGTAGGTGCCTCTATGTAAAACACATTTCACGATGTAAGGACCATGCCACATAGGTTCTAACTTGCCTGCCCCTAACTTATCATGAGCCTGGTCGTAAATGAGGACTAGGTATCCTTCTGCAAAAGTACGAGGGTGAATGGATTTGTCGTATTGATTCTTGATTCAGTTTTGATACGTCTCATTAATGAGAGAGACATCATGATGTGTTTCATCCAACCTGGTCAGTTTTAAGAAGCGTTCTTCTTCAGCAGAAGTGTGAGATAGGAATTCTACTTTGAGTTTCAACGAGGGAATTTCACACTCGATTGGTAAAATAACTTCTATGCCATATACTAAATAGAAAGGAGTGAATCCAATAGAAGTTTTCACTGAAGTACGGTAAGCCCAGAGAGTGGAGAAAATTTGTAGGTGCCAAGATGTCTTGTTTTCCCCTACCATACATTGAATCATGGTTTTAAGGAATTTGTTGATAGATTCAACTTGTCCATTTTCTTGAGGATAGTACGAGGATGAGTTCTCATGGTGAAAACCGAACTTGGCATGCAACTCACTCATCATCTAGTTTCTAAAGTGTGAACCATGATCAGTGACAATGGCTTGTGGAACACCAAAGCGAGTGATGATGTGGTTGAAGAAGAAAAGAGCTGTAGTACAACCATCATTCATAAAGGTAGGCATAACCTCAAACCATTTTGTGAGGTAATCAATGATGACAATGATATAGTCGTGCCCCCTAGCTGAGGTAAGCTTACATTACATGAAATCAATGCCCCATTTGGAAAAGGGGCCGATGACAATAATGGGATGCAGTGGTGCGAGGTGGGTGCGTGCCTTTTTATGAAAAAATTGGTAGGGTGGGCATTTTTTGACGGCCTCGATACAATCTTTGAAGATAGAGGGCCAAAAGTAACCGGCAATTAAGATTTTATGAACTGTATCCATCCTAGAAAGATGACCACCACAGGCTCCAAGGTGACAGTCATTAAGGACGCGTTCAAGCTCTTCATGAGTCAAACATCCTTGCAGGATAGTGTCAATACCACGACGATACAATGTGTCACTGATGATAAGGTAGCGATGAGAATGATGGCGAATATGATGACGTTATCCACGAGAGATATTCAGTTGAAAATGTTGGGTCTGGAGATAAAGAAGGATGTATCCATACCAAGGGTCAGACGTGCTGATGAGGAATAGAGATTCATCGGGGAGAGAATCTCTAGGCTCAATGTCTTCATAAGCATGGGGAAGATTGTAGATGAACTCCGCAAACACCAAGGATTTCTTGGCTTCTGACTTAGAAAACTCGAGATCTAATTCCTGAAGGATGACGATCCATTTGGAATATTTGCCCCCAAGAACTTGACATGTTAGAATGTGATACATGGGGTTAGAGTCCACGATAATTGTGGTGGTGCATAGAAAAATGTAATGACGAAATATCTGGACAATGATGACGACTGCCAGAGCCAACTTCTCAACATGTGAATATCGGAGCTCTGGACCAGATAGAATTTTGCTCAAATAATATATCACATGTTCTTCACCGTTAGGATCCTCTTGAACTAACACCGGAGCAATAGTGGAAGTAGAGGCTGCTAAGTAAAGGATATAGTCCTTCGTATAATTAAGAGGATGCAACAGAGGTGAGTTGGTCAATGCATTCTTAAGAGCAGCAAAATATCGTTGAGCAGTGTCATCCCAGATGAAAGGAGTGTCTTTTTTCAACAATCACATAAATCATTTGGTAATCTCAGTGTAGTTACAAATGAAACAACGAAGAAAGTTCACTTTCCCCTGCAAACTTTGGAGTTGTGTCAAATTATTAGGTGGAGGTAAAGCAAGGATAGCCTTAATTTTTAAGGGATCCACTCGAATCCCGTCCTTGGAAACAATGAAACTAAGGACTCAACCCGATTCAACAACAAATATACACTTGTGTGGGTTCAAAATAATACGGTAGAACGGACATCGAAGAAAAATAGCCTGTAGATGACCAAAATGGTCTGATTGACTGGATGAATGGGCATGTAAATCGTCGAGGTAAGGTTCTACAATATGTTTGATATCGTGGAAAGCATATGACATGGCCCGCTGGAATGTAGCACCAACATGTTTTAGGCCAAATGGTAGTTTCCGATAGGCGAAAGTTCCCCACGGGAAGATGAAGGCTGTCTTATGCTGATTAGCGGGTAAAATGTCAATTTGGTTGTACCTTGAGAAACCATCCATGAAAGAGAAAATCACACTACTTGCGCAATTATCAATGATTTGGTCGATGAAGGGTGTAGGGTAATTGTCTTTCGACAAGCCTTATTGAGGTCCCTATAATCAACGCACACATGAATGGTCCCTTGCTTCTTAGTGACCAAAACAATATTCGAAACCCATTCCGTCAAAGGGATAGGATAGATGAAGTCAGATTTCAATAATTTCTCAACTTTTGCCTTAATATCCGTGGTCTTCTTAGGATGGACTGGGTGGAGTTTCTGTCAAATAGGTTTTACACTTGGGTAAGTTTTAATTTCATGCACAACGATTGAAGGATCGATCCCTGGAATTTCTTCGTAGCTCCAAGTGAAGACATCACATAATTCTTTAAATAAAGCAGTGTAAGAAACCACTTCCTCGGGTGAACAATTAACATTGAGATTAATATTTTCCACGACACCTTCCTTGATTGAAATTTCAATAACGACCGTCGAGGAAATGTTTCCCATATTCCCTTTAGAAATAGTATCTTGTGTAAGTATGGGTGATTGTGGAAAGACGACAACATCGGGGGGAATATAGAGTGTATATCTTCCTGTATTTATTCAAGAGGTGGAAGAAAAGAGGATCGATGATGGTTATCATCCCAAGGTGCGTCATCAATGCTAAGCATTTCCATAATAGATTCATCGGACGAAAACATTTGGGAAATTTAGTCAAAGGTAGATGTCAAGGAATTCAACCAAGATGGCATCGAGTAAGTGTTGGGTGCCAAGAGATGTTGGTCATCTGAGGAGGGAGAGGCGGATTGAATAGCGACGTATGAAGCCTTGGCTAGACTAAGTGGCATGGTGTCACCTAGTGCATCGAACTCTAGAGGACTAGGTACAATCTAGGGATCAAATGATTCCAAAGACTGATAACTCGTAATCAAAATTATATTGATTGTGGAAATATGATGCGTGGTAGGAGGGAGTGGTGTAGGGAAGGTACCCATAAGGGTGGAATATTTTAACAATCCTACACCAACACTTTCATACATGATCTTTTGATCTCCCAAGAAAGGAATATTGTTGGTAGCGGGAGTGCGAGCTTTGGGTGTACAGAAATCTAACTGATCGATAGTGACAATTTTTCCCTAATGATGAAATTGTACACATCGAAACACCAATGAAGCGACGACAGTCATAGCATAAAACCAACTTCTTCCTAGTAACAAGTTGTAATCGAGGGGATCATCGACCACCTCGACATCAACAGAGACAATTTTGCTGCCCAACTGAACGGATAGGGACTGCAAAAGTCTGTGAGGATGAAAACCTCACCCATTGAATGCGCACAACATCGTTGGGGATTTGTTAAGTGCAGGTGATTTTAAGCCTTTCCAACAAGATAAAGACATGACACAAGTAGAGGCTCCCTCATCTAATATAGTGTGGTGAATTTGTTGATTGTGAACAACAACATCAATTTGAAAAACAAGTTGGTGAGAGAGTCGAGACTTAAAATTGTCCAGGTTAAACGTGATATTTTTGAATGACTCAGGATCAAAAGTGGCAATAACAGACAAGAGTGTTCTACATTGACTTGGGCAGTGTTGTATAACTTCCAACGTAGACATAACACACAGTGCTTAAGCCAAATCTTCAACAATGTATTAGTTTTGGGCGACACGTGAACTAGGATTAAAAGTAGATTTACAGATGGTGCTCTTGGGAGGGTGTAATATAGAGTCGAAAGTAGGTTTCTCTATCTGAAGCAATCCAGATGGAGGACTAATAGATGGAGGACTAATGGAGGATGGTGATGGATCTGGTAAAGTACCGTTAGTGACATTTCCTTTGTCAAGTTTAGCTGGCGTGTCGTAGGTCATAGAGTGAGTGGTTAAATCAATCCCGTTGAACATATAAATATGGGCACTTGTCGAGGCTTCATCATGAGAAGGATGGCTAGAAATTCCCCCTGGAGAGGGGGTTTGAGCAACCATGGATTGCTGCTAAGGAAAAGGATGAGTAAGCACGGCGGGTTGGTAATTCCCCTTAAAACGTTTTTCCACTTCATCGCGATGTGGACAGTCTCGAGTGTAGTGATTGTCACCACAAATAAGACATGGGAATTTCGATTTTCGCCATGGTTTCTTTTCGATATCAGGTGGTGGGTTTTGAGCTTTGGGTTGTTTGTTGTTATTATTCTCTTTGTTCTTGTCTTCTTATTACATTTGGATTGTTGTGAAGGGGCAGATTGAACTGCATTCACCTCAAAGATTTGAGTTTGGTGGGAGGTAGAGGAGAGTGAGGTATAACTGGGAGTGGGTGCCGAAGCAGATCGATTTGTCATTCCAGTCAACTGGGAAATAGATTGGGTTTTGACGGAGCCGATAACTCCATCCGCATGTGACATGGATGAAGGTTTAGATGGATCGGTAGTGGCACTGGTAGCATTTGGGATCAACTCATACAAAGTACCAGATTGTGAATAGACCAAA
This sequence comes from Picea engelmannii, assembly GCA_009831015.1. Classification (NCBI taxonomy): domain Eukaryota; kingdom Viridiplantae; phylum Streptophyta; class Pinopsida; order Pinales; family Pinaceae; genus Picea; species Picea engelmannii. The sequence goes on along the minus strand of ML793452.1, from coordinate 131,469 downwards.
TCTAAGTACTGATCCTGAGAAATGGCCTCTTCCTCGGTGACTACACCACCCATAGAGAAATCATGAGCAATCGGGGGTAACAGTGATTTAGAAACCATTCCACCAATAACTAGTCATGAATGATTGGTTTGATCAACCTTTGCTGTCGTCTCTACTCATGAATATGATCATAGATATATACAGAGTTAGTCTGACGAAGGGAGGTCAAGAGTTCGGTACCCGTCTCATATCGAATGGGTAGTTGAAAGTGCGTGAGAAAGGACATGGCAAGGGAGTTGAAATCTTGGAAAGAACCACATGGAAGTTCAATATACCACTTGGTTGCAGAGGCTGTAAGTGTTCAATGAAAAATATGTAAACGTATAGAATCGTCCATTAAGGAGTTCTATGAACACCATAAATGGAAAGTCATCACATGGTTGTTCAGGCCTTCTCTAGGTTTACCGTCAAATTTTGGAATATCGGAAGGTAATTTAGCAGGAATCATTGGCCAAAAGGGATAATGTAATATAGGATCATTGGTCAACCAAGACAGGTCTGGGATATCTAGAGTCGCAAGAAACGATAGTTGTAGGTTAACCTGAGGGTGATAATGGTGTGGCATAGGGACACTAGTAGGACCGTAAACTAGGTTAGGTGGATAATTGTATCCAGTAGGTCCTCCTACATACGGTTGTTGCTGACCAGAATAAACAGGATTCAATGATGGTTGAGAAACATGTGGAAATGGAGGATAACCTGATGGGTTCTGAGGATTATAAGTCAGATGATGGGTTTTCCCATAAGGGGGGTAAATATTTTGTCCATGAGGAGGATTCCACATTAGTCCCATGGGGAAAGGAATGTGCCAAGGATTTTGTGTCGCATTCTGTCCATACAATGGGTTATGGACTCCAGTCTGAGGCTGCCCCCCAAGATGAGGTTGTGTCCCAATTTGAGGTTTCCCCCTAGCATGAGGTTGAGTTCCTATAGGGATCTAGAAACTAGACGTGAACGACTGATCGGTGATTCCAACTGGATTAGAGCCACCAAGACCATTTCCTCCAAATAATAGTGTAGGTATAGAACTTCCAGGTCTAGCTTGGGTAGTGTTGGAAACGAAAGGATTCAGAGCTCTATACCCAGAGGGAAGTGATGAAGGAGGTCTATATGAAAGTGGTGTACCAATTGGAGCTTGGTTAACCATCACATTCCCGGTGGGAATAGTCGTAACATGAAGGACCATAGTAGAATGGGCCATCTGGAGAGAAACATTCGATCTAGGACCAACTGAATGCATGTTTGGACCGACGGACTGTGTGTTTGGACCAACGGTTGTACCAAAAAAATTATCTAAAGGTATCATGTAGGTAATAGATGTTTCGGGCAATTGCGATACAAAAAATGTATCGACACCTGCCCCTGAGACATAAAGGTCCCGCACCGTGCAAGGAGGGCTTCTAATTATTTCGGTAGTCCAAAGAGGGTCCCCGAATCCAGGGGCTGAAGGGGGTCTGGTCAGAATTCCAGAAGTGTCAATGATAAGAAGTTCTTCGACTGAATTCAACTGGAGAATATGTCTCTCATATCCAAGAGGCATGCGGAAAGCCTTTAGAGAATCATAAACAATTCAAAAATTTTCTAAAGAGGTGGAACCTTCCTCTTGTGAGGTTATAATGTCTTGGACCTCACTCTATTGAGGAGAGCCCTCCAATGAATGAGGGGGTAGAGGGATAGAATATTCCATATTTTCTGGAGGAATTCCCAGTACCCTACGTGAATGACATGGATGGTCAATGTTGGCAGAACCAAAAATTTAACGAAAAAAATCTATGGCCAACTAAAGTAAAGAAACAACATACACTAATCAAATATAGGAATCAAACCAAGAAAACAAGACCTTCTCTCGATGGCCGTACTAGTTGGTGATGAATCCAATGTCGTGTAACCAAGTCAAGGAGGGGATAGGATATGAGCAGCTGGAACAATTATGATGGTGACCTGCTTAACAGACTTATGCCTTGGTGCAAGCTTCCATGCAGTAATTGTGGATTTACCCTCCAAGGAGCCCAAGTGAGTTTAACCACTGTCTGTTCTAGGTACAAAGAAGACTTCCCTTCACCCTCACCTTGTGTAAAGACCCTAAATATTATGGCTACTAAGGACACCAAATCACAGTCAGCCCCTGGGCGGGTACAATCGACAGTCCAGTTTGAACGTATGGACAGGATAACAAGTCCGAAATCCTTAGAGAGAACTGAGGATAAGTGGATCGGTAGAACTCCATAGGACCTCAAATGGATTCAGAATTCATGAAGCACCAAGACCAAATGAAGAAAGTTGATCCTTAAGAAGAACCCCCAATATACGATATGGCTACTATGAATGGTTGAACTATGGAGGGATAATATCCATAACTCTCCCAAATGTGACCTTGTGCGTAACCCCTGTGTGAGAGGGGGATCCCAGAAATATTATATGCAAATTGGATTTTCTCTTCCTATCACAAGATGCTAATGTTTGTTTTGAATGCTTTGGAGAGTTGTACTCACAACCTAATCCAAAGCCCTAATCCTAGTCTAATGTTTGTGGAAGATTCTAAAACCAAAATGTTCTAGATCAATTTTAATTAGCGTTGATTTTGCAGCTGTTCTTTACTCAGGGGTGTATGAGAGTGAAACTGATGATATTATGACTCAATTCCCAAAAAATGCACAAGAAATGATAAGCAGTGTTTTCTTTCAATGAATGTCTATTTAAGGGAAGGAGAAGGGAATTTCCTTTCACTGTCAAACACTAAGATGAAATAACGTCATGCAATTGTTTCTCAATCAAGAATCCAATATAATGTTAAAATATTCAGAAATTCGTTCTAATATCCAAAAACCAATCATGAAAATGTATCCTTTTGTTTAAATGTGAGTGATAATTAGTTTGATGTAAATATTCTTATGTCATTCAAACTTCAAGATCCACGAGTTTTAAATAACCGGAAGAAAACTTCACATAAACAAAAACACACTCTCGTTGTGATCAAACAAGAAACAAAAAGAAAACCAAATTTGCAAAAAGAAAACCAAAAATCTCAAAACAGAAGAAAATGCCTGAAAAAATGACCTCAAAGATCAAATGGAATGGTGCATAGATCTTTGAATTTCCTTACAACAACTTTTATTCAATCAGATAAGTGAAAAAGCAGTGGGTCGACTCCAAATATCAGGGAAGAAGAGTGACTCAAAGTAAGGAAGAAATATGTCAAAAATCCAAAAGAAACATCATCAACTCTTAGAAATCAAAATGTTGGAGGCAAAAAACAAGGACACGCTGAGATGGTAATATCCCTGAGTAGATGAAAAAGAAAAAACAAGACTTAGAGATCAACTCCCAAAAAGGTTTTTAACAAAAAAATACCAGCGCTCTGGTGTCAAGGGTACTAGGGCGTTGCAACACTCTGTGGGAGCCTGCAAGGGAGTGCCAACGCTTTGGTGGTAGAGGTAGGGGAGCGCTAGGCTCTCAGAAGAACAAAATATTGCCCAGAACTCAAAAAACTTAGGAAAATCCAGAAATTGAGTGTGTATGGAGTGAATGCAAGAGCCAACAACACATATAATAATCATAAACACAACATGAATAAGATCTAAAGGTGGGAAAATGCTGAAAAAAAGATCAAGGAAGGAAACCAAAACTGAAAGCTTCGTTCCCCAGTGGAGTCACCAATTTATGTTACAGGAAAATCCCCCCGTGGATAGGTGAAATTCCTCTTGGATCTAGACCCCTATAACCAAGACATAAAGGTGCTAACTTTGGTCACTAGCATCCTTTTAAACCTAGCTAAACTAATCTATAGAGAAGAGGAAGAAGATGTAGCTTTTTACAATGTTTGTCCTTGCCCAGTTCCAAGTTGAGTTCTGATCCACAAGCTCTTCAACAGGTCCTGCAATCCAATCAAAGACAAAACATGCTTCCTATTCTATTATGATTAGTTTGAAACTAGATCTATCCATTAAAGAAAAGTTCATGTAGGCATACACAATCTTGAAGAAAACATGCCAAGCACATGTATTAATGAGAACTCAATAGAGATACTTATAGACCTTTGATGTAGATGCAACAGCCTCACCAAGCTCTCCTTGTCCAACCCCTTGCTCAAATGATCCACAAACAAAATGACTATGCTTCACTGATTATCTCCCTTTTGAGATCATAAGTTTGATGCCTTCAATGTCCTCCCCTTTTCACTATGAGGAGGCCTCCTTATATAGGCTTGGAGAGGCCTAACCACCTTAGAGATTCTTGGGATAGGTTGAGGACATTTCTCCATAATTTGTGGAACCTCCCTAAGATCCAGCCTTGACCTCAGATTTGAATCCAATTGACTCCAGAGATGAAGGGGATCTTTCCCTGATTTTCCTCAACAACCCAAGATTTCCTCAAATAGCCCAACGCTCCCCTAGAATGGGGCACACAGTGTTTCAATGCTCCCCCAAAGGAGGGAAAGGAGCGCTGATACTCCATGACAATGGGTAGGGGAGCGTTGCCCTTCAAAATTGATTTTTAAGTGTTTTTTTTCATGGCAAAAGCTTTGTACTCTTTGTCATGTGATTTCTCTTTCTTAAACCAGTCTTTGAGGGTGTCTTTGAAGTTTCCTTGTGACGTCGTTCGAGACACGAGATAGGCAAGATGACTGTATGATGTTTGTGAAACTTGCGACACTTATGGATAAAATGCGACACTTGTAATGACAACAATAGGTCATCATTGAAATGAGTAATTTTGATGTGTAACAATAAGTTCCATGACATTTCTTTATATGTCATCACCAAGTTTAGACCACATAAGACTACCACTTGTAAAACACTGACCACTAACCATGGAAACCAGACCCTAGTCCAGTTTCCTAGAAAGGAAAATTAATACAAAGGACCTGGGCCCAGGACCCAAAGGAAAACTGTCCAAAAGGTTAATAAATACCATTAAATCACTAAAAACAAGGTATGAACGCCATTGTAAGGGAAGCAAGGAATAAATCCAACGAAATTTAGCTAGTTGGTTGAAACTTCACAGAGTTTTAACCTCTAGATCGCCAATGAATTTCCAAAACATGTCCCTTAGGATAAAGCCACCAAGAGCCCTATAGTCTAGTTGAAGTTTCGATCTGAACAGTGTCGCTCGCGCCTCCACCATTGCTAGTTCATGTCCATCCCTCATATTTTCAAAATTCCCGCCCAGTTGCAGAGTCTGTTTAAGATCACTATAGTTTCTTAAAAGTAACTTCTTTACATAGCCACATATGAATTGCATTGGATATTTAATGCAATATAGATATCAATTCTTAAAATAAACTTCTTTACATAGCCACATATGAATTGCATTAGGGGTTACACGTTTCTTAGAATGAATTAAAATTACGAACATTTATTTTTATTAAAATCACGACATTCTCAATGTTCACTTTGATAAAATTTTAGTTGTCTCTTGAGTTGCCCTCAAAATTTCAGTTGTCTCTTGAGTTACCCTCAAGAATGAACACTGAATTACAATTACTTTAAAGTATTTGGTTTCTTTTCTTTTCAACTTTTAGGACAAAGGTTAGTTGGCACAATATGGATTTCTACATTATTGGTGTACCAAAGTATTCACATGATACCAATTCGTATTGCTGTAATATAAGTTGTAAATACAATTTCTGGCATGTTATGAAATTTGTGTTTGATAAATAAAGATGAATATAATTTTTTTTTATGATATTTTAGAAAAATAAATTAACTTAGTGGTGACATTTAACATGTAAGCAATAATAAATTAACTTTATTAGTGGTGATATTTATTAAACTATTTGTATGAGGGGTGGAGGGTAATATTAGAGAAATGTGTATGAGGGGTGGAGGGTAATATTAGAGAAATGTATAATACATTTCTCTAATATTACCCCCCACCTGAGGGGTGGGGGGTAATATTAGAGAAATTTATTATTCACTCGCTTGTTTCATGGTTTTGTAGAGCACCTAAGAAAAGTTTTGAATCAACTTTTTCATTGTTTTAAACAAGGTGGTTGATGTTTTGAATGTAAAAATAATGTTTTTTTTTTTAAGTTCAATTTTTTATTGGAATAACAATTTATATATTGAAGGCTACATGTTGAACATTTTTTCAAGGTAAAGGATTTGTTCAATATTTTTTCAAGGTGAAGGATTTGTTGAACATTTTTTCAAAGTGAAGGCTTCGGTGAACATTTTTTCAAGGTGAAGCCTTTGTTGAACATAAAATTATTGATATTATTTTTTAATATTTTTTGTGACAATGAAGTTTTTCTGAGAGTATTCTGAAATGTTGATTTTTTAATTTTTTTTACAGATAACTATATTCATGGGAAACAAAAGTTTGCACAAGAGAAAATTTGATCAGGCTCAAGATGAAACTCACCATAACGAACAAAGGAAAGAACATTATTGGAGAAATAAACACGAACATGCAAATATTGAAGAAAGAAACGATGATGATGTAAACATAGTTTTTCAACAAGAATAAGTCCAACTAGGTATGCATGCACATATTGTCTATATTAAAAGTATAGAATTCAAATTTAAATTATTGTTTAATATAATTGATTGTAATTCGGATTTGATGTTTTTCAAAAAACATAAATAGATTTGTCTCATAATGTCGATGAAGTCTTTGAAACCGAAATTGAAGAAGAAGTTGATTCACCTATAGGTATGTACGTAAATTTAGATAATACAAGATGAACACTTGTATATAGTTTAGTGAATTTATGTTCGGGTTTTGTTTTTTAATATGAACTTTAAATTGAAATATGCAGGAGAATCTATCAACATTGATGATGAAATATTAGAAAATGTTGATACTGACAAATTTGGGAATAAAGAAGCCCAGAATTATATAAGATATCGAACTAAGAATATGTATAATACTTTTTTCAAAGTTGAATTACTAACAGTACAAGCTCAACTTTTACTCTCTTTAATAAAGTCAAGAAATGTAAAGGAAGCTACATCATTATTGGGTATTCAAAAGTCGACAAAAGATACAAAGGTAAAACATAATGTCTTTGACAATATAACTAGTGTATTAAAATCTTTTGGAAAATCTTGAAAAAAAGATGTCAGTCTTGTACGTAGAGTGATACAAACAACAATTTTTTCATATAGAAATATAAAAGATCGTTTGACACAACACTTGGAAAAAGTGATGGGAACCTCAAGAAAAAAATTGTACAAACATAGAAAATTTCGATTGCAAATAGATGCAAATGATAAACTTGATTGTTGGACAGTGATTTCTAGACAACCCTACAAAGATAGAACTGTAGAAAATGTTAAAGAATCGACGCCTAATTGTTGGTTGACAGAATCTCACGTTTTACCACATACAAGGGATGTGTTGCATAGAATAATAACACACAAACAATATGAAGAACATCCAAAACATATATTGCAAATGACACAAATAAAATTGTTCAATAAGTTCAACTGCGTGTATCCCCTTCAGGAGGTACGCAATGATTAGTGTATACTCAAAATCTCTCGGGACACTGTCATGACTAACCACGCCAGCCAAAGGAGGGATGTAGTCGGGAAAGAACGATGGTATGAGCTTCGCGTTCGCCAGGTTGTCATGGTGCTTTCTTCTTTTCTCTGTCGTAGTTCGGGATGGCCCGGATTGACGTCCAGTTGATGGGGATGCTTGCAATCCTCTCGTTGATGAGGCCTGTACTCATGTGGATATGACCTTCTCAACCATAAGGTCGATCAATATTTATTCTACGGACTTCTCTATTGCGCTACGTTCGCCCAACATACACACTCGTCGTCAAATGGTCGGGTAGGCGAACAGATGTTCAAGGTAAGAAAAACGTGTGTTGAGGTTTTAATAAGCACAACGCGGTAGTAATTAGTTCTCTATGGGCTCGGATAATCACAATTTTAAAAAGTTTCCCCGGTGAGGCATTTGACAGATTAAATAAACAAAGTCATAACATATTCCTCCAACGGGAAGGAATGCCTCAATCCATCCGTTATGGCACGGTCCCAATGGTCCAATGGAGATATTTCCAGAAATAACTGCATTTCTAGCCATTTAGGAGCATCATTATAACAGCCAGGACGCCTCCAATAGTCATATATCTTTGCCAAGTCGAATTTCTCTTATGCACTTTTCTGCTATTCTGACGATGTTCAATTTCTGCAAGCCTGCTTCCTGTGAAGTCTTCACTGGAACCTCTTGTAGTCTTTCTAACTTAGCTTTCTTCTTACTGATATTTCTGTCCTTCTTTCCTGTGATCTGAGTCTCTAGACTCCTCTTTCCATTCTTATTCTTATCTGCCTTCGCATAGTAACTTCTCACTGCTGAGGGTATTTTAAAGGGTTCGAGGGTAATACTTCTTCTCTTACTGTTTCTGGGGTAGGTTCTCTTCTCTTCTGCATGGATAGGCTCTATAGGACTTCTTGCGTTCTTTCAACCTTGAAAGGTAGGTCTCTAGCCCTCAATTGCTTGGACTTGTCCTATTTTTCTTCTATTCGTTCTATTTTCTTGGCTATAAAGTCCCTTAATTCTTGTTTTTTCTGTTCTATGGCTTCCTCTTCTTCTTTCCTTCAGATCTAATCTTTCTCAATCCAGGTCCTTCCTAGGAAAAGTGCAAAAGGAGCGTTTTTCTCAACAAACTTAATGATCTGAAATTATTCTTCTGTTAATGTTCCATGGGAAATCATAGGTACGTTAGTAATTCTTCCACACAACGTTATCATCTTTCCTTTAAAAAATCCTATCCTTCCCAATGAAGGAATCATAACAGGTTTTCCCAAAATTTCCCAAGTATTCTCTAGCATAAGATTCACCCGTGTTTCTTCATCCAGTACACAGTCTATGCCAAAGTCTCCTATTCTTGTTTCTATACAATTATTTTCTTTTAAGATCTCTGGTAAACTGATGTCTTTGTGACCATTCAATGTTTATTTCATCTGCAATAATATAGTCTCTGATTCTTTCTGATTGTCTAACATATCCCTAGTTTCTTGACCTTCTTCAGAGTTTTCTTGCCTCAGGTTCATCTTTTCAAATTTAGCAATCATTCTAGGGAAATCTAAAACCTCATGACCAATAGCTTTACAACAAAGACAAATATGACCTCTACCAGGGAATTCCTTAGCAATATGTCCCCGTCTTCTGCAACTATAACATAATGTCAGTCCTCTCTTTCTCTTAAACGATCCCCAACCTTTTTTGTACTGCACATTGGGATCACAATGATGGACCTGCAAAAAATTCTTTCTAGGATCCTACATCCACTTATTAGTCGAAAAATTCTTTCTATTCATAGGAATAACATATCTTTCACTAACTTTTACAGATCTATTCATATCAAATCTTCTTTCTTCTAGTTGTGCCCTAGTTTTGAGACTAGGACGAAATCAATCAAACATACCTAGATCCATACTTTTGAAGAAAAAGTTTCCACTTATCTTACCTTTTCCAGAGCACAAAGATTTAAGATCTTACCTCTTTTTTTCAGATTCGGTTCCCTTTTTAGCACAGAGCTTCACAAGTCAAGTAGAATACTATGCACTACAACAACAAATCTATGCACATATATTTTTCTTTTCTTCAGTTCCCAACAATCATAGTTTCATGTCCTGGCAACATAACCATTTATTGGCACAGGGGTAGACCCAAGGTTCAATGCTTCAACAACGGACCAACGAAACCCTAACTACCGACCCTTTCGACAACACCTGCGAAGCATATGAAGTCTCACCCGAGGTAGAGGCAGGGGGGTTGCAGGACTCAGGTGTCTGTAATCTAGTTGGGAAACATATCTGTGATCACAATAATTAACAGAGAACTTATAAATTAACATTCATTAGTGTTTAACCCCTATTCACATCGCATGTTAAAACCCTAATTATAGATCAACACAGTAACAAACAATATCCAAGCATATCTAACCATTCAACACATAACATAAAAGTAGATCTAACATTCATTCACATCATAAAGCACTAAGCATCAACTGGATCTATCATACATATAGATTAAGAAATTAAGTACATAAACAACATGAAAACCATAGCACAAAGCACATTGACACAAGATATACGTCGTTCACCCCAATGTGGGGCTACTTCCACCAATATTCTTCTCTTCTTATTAGTCTCTTTCAATCTTCTTTCATGCACCAAGCCACAATGCCAGCTCCGCATAGGACAGGAGATCTGTGCGCACCTCTATAGATCCTCCTTCCCCAAGTTAGGTCCAAGCACAAAGATTCTACACAGTCTGTGCACAAAGCACTTACAAAACACTTGCACTTAGCTCTGCAAACCTTAACACGTTCCTGCACAAAGCCAACTAGCCATGCACTAAGCCGATCAGTGACTCGTAACTACTTCTTACATCACCTAGCTAATTATATATACATTACAAAAGGGGCCTAAAAATGGGTAAGACCCATGGGATGACATCCCATACCCCTCACATAAACCCTAAAACCTAAAAATCCCACAAAAAGGGCGATATCCCACAATCTTTGCTTCACCTGGGTGCTCCGTCTTTGACCAGCTTGTCGAAGTCCCAAAAATAGTCAAACACAACCAAGGTTCTCCAAAACTTGGTCGAGGGCCAATGGGCCCCCAACACTCACTTGTGAATCATCCCAAGTCACTTTGATCTAGGCAATTCTGCTTCAAAGGCCTCAAGCTTGGCTCGAGCTACCTCGACTTGTTGCTTCGCTAGAACCTCCTACTCGATAAACTTTTGAATGACTTTCTCGGTGACAGGTGCTTCCAGGCACTGCTCGATGGTTGCAACCACTTGTTCTAGCTGTGACACTTATCCCTCAATTAGTTCAAAGAGGGTGCAGGCTTCGTCCTGCACCGGTTGGAGTCGCTAGGTCACTTCCATGACTCTACTCTGAATGGCATTGACCTATTTCTGAATTGCACGCTGCTCCTATGACCTTTGCATCTTCTCCACTGTGGTAAGCAGCTTCAAATGTGCTTGCACTGTAGACGCCTGTTGCTTCTCCTCTTGGAGCTATGCCTCCAAATTCCTCAGCTTTGGGTCTTCCGCAAGGTGCTCATAGGTCTACGCACTTCGGTTACTCAGTTTCTTACATTCTGCGGCTAATGCCCTGATTCTTTCTACTGCTCTCCTGACAATTTCTTCCCATTGATATCGCACTTCCTGTGGAGTGCTCGACACTGCTTGCAGTTATAACTCTACCACTCTTGCTTGAAGCTACTGAATGGCTTCAATGAACTTCCCCACTTGGCTCTTAGCTGTCTCTTCTTCCATCTGAGCCAAGCTCTCCTTAATCCTTGGTTGGGGAACTATCTTCAGCTTCTTCCTAGTCGTCTTTTCCGAGTAGCGATGCGGTGCGAGCATCGCATAATTCTTTCTGTCTCCCAAGTTGAAATCGTTGATCTTAAGATCAAGGATCAATCCTAGATGTGGTCCAATTGCACGTATCCCCTTCAAGAGGTACACAATAATGAGTGTATACTCAAAATATATCGGGATGCTGTCACGACTAACCGCGCCAGCCAAAGGCGGGATGTAGTTGGGCAAGACCGATGGGATGAGCTTCGTGTTCGCCAGGTCATCGCGGTGCTTTCTTCTTTTCTCTGTCACAGTTCAAGATGGCCCAGATCGATGTCTAGTCGATGGGGATGCTTGCAATCCTCTCGTTGATGAGGCTTGTACTCCTGCGGATATGACCTTCTCAACCATAAGTTCAATATCGATTTCTTCTATGGACTTCTCTATTGCACAATGTTCGCTTGACATACACACTCATGGTCAAATGCTTGGGTAGGCGAACAGATGCTCAAGGTAAGAAAAATGGGTGGTGAGGTCTCAATAAGCACAACGCGGTGGTAATCAGTTCTTTGTGGGCTCGGATAATCACAATTTGCAAAAGTGTCCCCAGTGAGGCATTCGACAGATTAAATAGACAAAGTTGTAATAGATTCCTCCAACGGGCAGGAATGCCCCAATCCATCCCTTATGGCACGGTCCCAATGGTCCAATGGAGATATTTCCAGCAATAACTACATTTCTAGCCATTTAGGAGCGTTGCTCTAATGGTCGGGATGCCTCCAGCGGTCATATAGCTTCGCCAAGTCTAAGTTCTCTTCTGTGCTGTTCTGCTATTCCGACGATGTTCAATTTCTGCAATCCTGCTTCCTGCGAAGTCTTCACTGGAACCTCCTACAATATTTCTAACTTAGCTTTCTTCTTACTGAGATTTTTGGCCTTCTTTCCTGTGATTTGAGTCTATGGACTCCTCTTTCCATTCTTATTCTTATCTTCTCTTAGCATAGTAACTTTGCACTGTTGAGGGTCTTTTAAAGGGTTCGAGGGTAATACTTATTCTCTTACTGTTTTTGGGGTAGGTGCTCTTCTCTCTTGCATGGGTAGGTTCTTTAAGCCTTCTTGTGTTCTTTCAAAATTGAAAGCTAGGTGTATGGCCCTCAGTTGCTTTGACTTGTCCTCTTGTTCTTCTCTTAGTTGTTCTATTTCTCGGATATGAAGTCCCTTAATTCTTGCTTTTTCTATTCTATGGCTTCCTCTTCTTCTTTCCTTCGGATATGATCTTTCTCAATCCAGGTCCTTCCTAGAAAAAGTGAAAAAGGAGCGTTGTTCTCAACAAACTTAATGAACTCAAATTCTTCTTCTGTCGATGTTCCATGGGAAATCATAGGTACGTTAGTAATTATTCCACATAGGGTTATCATCTTTCCTTTAAAAAATCCTATCCTTCCCAATGAAGGAATCATAGCAGGATTTCCCAAAATTTCCCAAGTATTCTCTTGCATAAGATTCATTTGTGTTTCTTCATTTAGTACACAGTCTATGTCAAAGTCTCCTATTCTTGTTTCTATACAGTTCTTTTATTTTAAGATCTCTGGTAAGCTGATGTCTCTGTGACCATTCAATGTTTCTTTCATCTGCAATAATATAGTTTGTGATTCTTTCTAATTGTCTAACATATCGTTAGTTTCTTGACCTTCTTCAGATTTTTCTTGCATGATCAGGTTCATCTTTTCAACTTTAGCAATCATTCTAGGGAAATCTAAAACCTCATGACCAACATCTTTACAACAAAGACAAATATGACCTCTACTAGGGCATTCGTTAGCAATATGTCCCGGTCTTTTGCAACTATAACATAATCTCAATCCTCTCTTTCTCTTAAACGATCCCCAACCTTTTCTGTACTACGCACTGGGATCATAGTGATGGACCTGCAAGAAATTCTTTCTAGGATCCTACATCCACTTATTAGTCCATTTTTTTTTTCTATGCATAGGAATAACATATCTTTCACTAACTCTATCAGATCTATTCATACCAAATCTTCTTTCTTCTAGTTATGCCCTAGTTTTGAGACTAGGACCAAATCTATCAAACATACCTAGATCCATACTTTCGAAGCAAAAGTTTCCACTTATCTTACCTTTTCCAGAGAACAAAGATTTAAGATATTACCTCTTTTCTTCAGATTCGGTTCCCTTTTTAGCATAGAGCTTCACAAGTCAAGTAGAATACTGCGCACTACAAAAAAAAATCTATGCACATATATTTTTCTTTTCTTCAGTTCGCAACAATCACAATTTCATGTCCCGACAACAGAACCATTTGTTGGCACAGGGGAAGACCCAGGGTTCAATGCTTCAACAACGCACCAACGAAACCCTAACTACTGACCCTTTTGGCAACACCTGCGAAGAAGATGAAGTCTCACCCGAGGTAGAGGCAGGGGGGTTGTAGGACTCAGGTGTCTACAACCTAGCTGAGACACAGATCTGTGATTACAATACTTAACAAAGCACTTAGAAATTAACAGTCATTAGTCTTTAACCCCTATTCACATCACAGGTTAAAACCCTAATTATAGATCATGGCAGTAACAACCAAGATCCAAGCATATCTAACCATTCAACACATAGCATCAAAATAGATCTAACATTCATTCACACCATAAAGCATTAAGCATCAACTGGATATATCATACATCTAGATTAATAAATTAAGTACATAAACAACATGAACTCCATAGCACAAATCACATTGACACATGATATACGTGGTTCACCCCAGTGTGGAGCTACGCTCACCGATCTTCTTCTCTTCTTATTAGTCTCTTCCAATAATTTTACATGCACCAAGACACAATGCCAACTCCTCATGGGACAGGAGATCTACGCGCACCTCTCCATATCCTCCTTCCCCGAGTTTGGTCTAAGCATAGATCCTATACATAGTCTGTGCACAAAGCACTTACAAAACACTTGCACTTAGCTTTGCAAACCTTAACACGTTCGTGCACAAAGCCAACTAGCCATGCACTAAGTCGATCAATGACTAGTAACTACTTCTTACATCACCTAGATACTTATCTATACATTACAAAAAGGGCCCAAACATGGGTAAGACCCATGGGCCGACATCCCATACCCATTACATAAACCCTAAAACCCAAAAATCCCGCAAAAAGACTGAGATCCCACGATCTTCGCTTCACCTGGGCGCTTCATCTTCGACCAGCTTGTCGAAGTCGCAAGAATGGTCAAACAGGACCAAGGTTCTACAAAACTTGGTNTGTATGTATGTATGTATGTATGTATGTATGTATGTATGTATGTATGTATGTATGTATGTATGTATGTATGTATGTATGTATGTATGTATGTATGTATGTATGTATGTATGTATGTGTGTATAATGGCACGTGCATGTGTGCTAATCTAACATAAACTTCTTGTTGAAACATATCAAATTATTTGTGGGAGATGTCTTTGTCGTGGTTGCACCTGTAGACAACACTGAAAACGTGAAATATTATTTGATGTGATGCACAGAACAAAATAAGAGGTTATTACAAGATTTTGATGATAACGGTTTTATATATGAAAGATGATCCATCGTATTGAAAGGCTATTTTTTTCAAGAAACCCATCATACCGATAGTCATGTTCACTTTCAAGACTATCAGTCAGATGTCATAAGTTGTCAATATAGTCATTTGGTGTAATGTCCCCCACCTCTTTATGAAGAGGTTTGGAGAGAATCAATAGACTAGCTATCCCCACTAGACTATAGTCTCAGCCATATTGGGGACAAAGTCAATCAGAAAACATAACATTCTATTATTAAGTTGACTTTGTATGGAAACGGATAACTCAATGAAAGAAAAGAAAAGGTGAGTTAAAGTTAAGAGTTAACCCTAGGGGTTAACTAACTCAACAAATGAATAGACTGGATCTATAAAGGAAAGGGTAGGGTGCACTCCTAAGGCATTCTGGATTATTATCTTATTTTTCATTGGAGCTCTTGAGCACAAGTAGTTTTGAGGGTTTTGAGTCTAAAACCCTAGAGATCAACTTGGTGGTGAAAAATCCCACCTTTCTTGATCCAGGCTTGCTCTGAGAGGTGAAATAATCCTCCCACACCATTCTACAATGTTGCAAGAGTTGTTCTACAGGCAGACTTCAAGCTAGTGCACAACCTAGGGGGTTTCCAGCTAGGGGAGAACACCACCTTGAGGAGAATGACTTGATCTGGATGAAGGAGAAGGATTTTCGACAAAGGAGAAGCTGGGTTTTCTTTATAGGGTCCCTAACATCATTATTGGTCTATTCTAGAGGATATTATCCTGACTATTTATTTCCTGGATCTTGGCACAAATTGGAGGAGAGAGGGGTGAATTGCAGAAAGGGATTATCATTGTTCATTCTCTCAAATCTTCATAGATTTTCTTGAGACTTCAACATCTTGTTAGCATTGGCCCGATCTAAAATCCGAGAGATTTTGGTGGAATTTGGAGGCTTCTAGAAGGGAGAACAAAGTCTCCTTGATTCAATCAAAGTAGGAGGGCGCAAACCAATTGAGGGTTTTCTCAGTTGGAGGAGCAGAAGTTCTCAATTTGGATTGAAACTTGGCCCGATGGATTCTACTAGCCCGATCTACATGCTAGGAGATTTTGGGGGGATTTGGAGCTCAGAAAAATGAGGGCCTAAACTTGAGGGTTCATTGGCATCCAGAGTAGGGGGCAACTCAACCAGTTCGAGGGGGTTTGGAGTGTATTGACAGGGTCTTCTTATATTCAGTCTTATCTTTCATGCTGGTAGCCTTTGGAGGCTTGTATCTCTTCTCCGATAGCCTTTGGGAGGCACTTATATTTGTATTTCTTATTATTGTATGGGTTGGAAACCAATTTTGTTATTGTTGGGGTTTTCTCCCAGATCTGCAGATCTCTTGTATACATGATCCCTCTACTATATAAATAAAGGTCATATATGACATCATTGGTTCTCTACTAGTGTAACTGTATATTGTGTCTTGTTTATGATTATATGCTTAAGATCTATTTCTCATTCAACAATAAGTAAACCCATAATGCGCTTCTTCATGAGTAAACCTGCAAATGCATAAACAAACACAACAAACAATAAACATTTAGTGTTCCAAGCTAAAAAGTTGGCTTGGGAACATTAAAATGGTATTAGAGCGTTGATCCTCCCATCTTGTGGGGATTAGCACATTGAGGTGATTTCATATGATGTGGAGGATGAATATTTGATCCACCTATAGAACATGGAGGCAAAGAACCCAAGATAGGCAGAAGAGGAAGATGCAAGTCACGACCTTACATCAAATGAGAATGTAACACTTGCATCAATCAACAAGGTACCTAAGTTTAACACTTTCATGATGAGAGGGGTACTACAAGGGCATAAGGTCTCAGTTCTCATTGATGGAGGTGCCTCACACAAGTTCATTGAATCATCCCTACTACAAAGAAGGCATATATCGACAATTGAGAGGGATTTTGTGTGGAGGTAGAAGGGGGGCACACCATGCCTTGTGATAGGTACATTTTGGGAATGAAACTTGCCTTGGGTGAGCATGAATTTCCATAGGATTTCTATGTTACGAACCTTACAGACACCAACATTATTCTTGGAGTACAGTGGCTTAGTACATTGGGGCCAATCACCACAAATTACAAAACATTGGAAATGTCTTTCACATAAGAAAATGGGAAAAAGGTGGTTCTGAGGGGTATGACAGGAAACACACCGAGACTGGTGACAAAAAAATGCATGGAGGGCATCTTTAGGAGGGAAGAGATCGTCTATGAAACAAAATGTAAAAAATCAGCCAGGATAGACAAGAAGGGGGAAACACACTACTCACCAAAGATCAATAAAATCATGGATAGGCACAACAAGGTCTTTGAGCCTATACCACCAGGGGAAATGCCAGATAGGGGGTTTGAGCACATCATAGAGTCAGAGGAGGGTGCAAAACCTATCATCACCACTCTGTATAGGCACCCCAAGAAATATAAATATGATATTGAAAAGGAAATTGAGGAGTTGTTGGATATGGGCCACATCATGCCAAGTTCCAACTCCTTTGCATCTTCAGTAGTGTTGGTAAAAAATAAAGATGGGACAATGCACATGTGCATTGACTACAGGGCTCTAAATAAGAAGACAATAAAAAATATGTACCTCATCCCATAGATTGATGATCTATTGGATGATCTCCATGGGGCAGTATATTTCACAAAGATTGACTTGTGCTATGACTATAATCAAAGAAAAATGAGAGAGCAAGATATCTCTAAGACTACTTTTTGGTGTCACTATGGACACTATGAGTTTTTGGTCATGCATTTTTGGCCGACTAATGCGCCAACCACCTTCCAGTCATTCATGGATAGTTTTTTCAAGAGGTAGATGAGGAAGTTCTTGTTAATCTTCTTTGATGATTTATTGATCTATAGCAAATATTGGGAGGAACACCTTCGACATGTGGAACAGATTTTGGTTATCATGGAGGAGAAATATTTATATGGTCAGGAATCCAAATGTGAATTTTGGATGACAGAGGTCATTTATCTAGGACACATCATTGGAGTGAAGGGGGTACAAGTACACCAAGAAAAAATACAAGCTATACTTGACTGGCCCACACCTAGGACACTATCATAATTGAAGGGGTTTTTGGGCATCTATTTCTATTATAGGAGGTTTTTCAAAGGTTTTTCTCAACTTTGCACACTTTTTACCGATTTTACCAAGAACCATTCAAGTGGGGCCCAGAAGCACAGTCCACATTTGAAAAAATGAAGAAAGCGATGAGTGCATGTCCAGTATTGGCCCTACCATTTTTCGCTCAACGCTTCATAGTAGAGTGTGATGCCTTAGGGGAAGACATTGGAGCAATACTTATGCAGAATATGCATCCTATTATCTATGAAATCTGAAAATTGAGGGGTCCTAAGCTCCTCTATGCTATCTATGAAAAGGAAATTCTAGCCATCATGCATGCATTGTCTAAGTTCAGGCAGTATTTAGTTGGGGGAAAATTCGTCGTTAGGACAGATCACAACAACCTCAAGTACTTCCTAGATCAAAAGGACTTGAATGAAAGGCAGAAAAAGTGGGTAAGAAAAATCCAGGCTTATGACTTTGACATAGAATTTCTCAAAGGGAAAAATAACGTCGTAGGAGATGCCTTATCTAGAAGACCATCAATTTATGACATGACAGATATCTCAGTGGATTGGAAGGCCCATATCTTGGTGGAATATTCAAAGAACAAATTTTCTTACGAAGTGATGGATGGACAGGTACAAGATTGCCAATTTTAGAATCATGGATGATATCATTTACTACAAGGGATGAATTTTCTTGGTTCCGAATTAGCCTTTAAGGCCAACGTATTACAAGGATGCCGTGATTCACCAGTAGTAAGGCATCAAGGATTCATCAAGACATACAGACATGTCCAAGAGAGGTTTGATTGGAACGGTTTAAAATAAGATGTGATGAACCAACAAGATTACTACAATCACTTCCCATATGTGAATCTAGGCAAACAAATATGAACAGACTCACCCAACAAGATTACTACAACCACTTCCCATTATAGAGCACAAATGGGAAAGAATATATATGGATTTCATCACAAGTTTTCCTAAGGCTCAGGGAAAATACTTCATTTTCATGGTAGTGGACAGGTTGATGAAGTTTGCACACTTTTTTCCATTGCCACAGATTTCAGTGCAACATAGGTTGTAGACCTATTCTTTAGGGAAATTTTCAGATTGCATGGTTTGCCCAAAACCATAGTGAGTGACAGGGATAGCAGGTTCATGATCACATTCTGGAAGGAGCTCTCCAGGTTAGTAAGTACAAAACTAACACATACTACTAGTCATTACCCTCATACTAATGGCTAGACAGAGATAATCAACAAATGGGTTGAAGGCTACCTCAAGAATTATGTAGCATATGAGTTGGATCTACCATAGGGCAACAAAATACACAATGTCTTCCATGTTTCATGTTTGAAGAGGGCCATTGGCAAGCATATCAATCCTATCGAAGAATTTCCACCCATGAATGAATAAGGACAATTGGTACTGATACCAGAGGAGATACTTCAATTCAGGGAGAAGAATTTGAGGAAAATAAGCATCAAAGAGTATCTGGTTAAGTGGAGTAACCTACCCATGGAGGATGCCACTTGGGAAGGGGAACAATTGATTTAGGAGACAGGTCCAAAATTTCTTGTTGGAAGCAATTTATAGCAGGGGAGACTGTAATGTACCCCACCTCTTGATGAAGAGGTTTGGAGAGACTCAGTAGTCTAGCTATCCCCACTAGACTATAGTCTCAGGCATATTGGGGAAAAAGTCAATCAAAAAACATAACATTCTATTATTAAGTTGACTTTGTGTGGAAAAGGATAACTCAATGAAATAAAATAAAAGGTGATTTAAAGTTAAGACTTAACCCTAGGGGTTAACTAACTCAACAAATGAATATAATGGAGCTATAAAGGAAAGGATAGGGTGCACTCCTAAGGCATTCTGGATTATTATCTTATTTTTCATTAGAGCTCTTGAGCACAAGCAGTTTTGAGGGTTTTGAATCTAAAACCCTAGAGATCAACTCAGTGGTGAAATCTCCCACCTTTCTTGATCCAGGCTTGGTCCCGAAGGTGAAATAATTTTCCCACACCATTCTACAGTGTTGTAGGGATTGTTCTACAGGAAAACTTCAATGTAGTGCGCAACCTAGGGGGTTTCCAACTAGGGGGGCACACCACCTTGATGATATTTATTTGATTTGGATGAAGGAGAAATATTTTGGGCAAAGGAGAACCTTGGTTTTCTTCGTAGGATTCGTAGCATCATTCTTGGTCTATTCCAGAGGAGATTATCCTGACAATTTATTTTCTGGAGCTTGACACGAATTGGAGGAGAGAGGGGAAAATTGGAGAAAGGGATTATCATTGTTCATTGGATCATATCTTCATAGATTGAATTGCAACTTCAACATATTGTTAGCATTGGACCGATCTACACTCTGAGATATTTTGGTGTCATTTGGAGGCTCCTAGAAGGTAGAACAAAATCTCCTTGATTCAGTCAAACCAGGAGGGCACAAACCAGTTGAGGGTTTGCTTAGTTGGAGGAGAAGAACTTCTCAGTTTGGCTTGAAACTTGGACCGATGGATTCTAATAGCCCTATCTACATTCGAGGAGAGTTTTGGGGGATTTGGAGCTCAGAAAGAGGAGGGATGAAA
Source organism: Picea engelmannii (assembly GCA_009831015.1). Lineage (NCBI taxonomy): Eukaryota > Viridiplantae > Streptophyta > Pinopsida > Pinales > Pinaceae > Picea > Picea engelmannii. The sequence continues at coordinate 110,865 of ML793452.1, read as the reverse complement.
CTTGAGGGTTCATCAACATCCAAAGCAGGGCCCAACTCATCCAGTTGGAGGGGGTTTGCAGTGTATTGAAAAGGTCTTCTTATATTCAGTCTTATCTTGCATGTTGGTATCCTATGGAGACTTGGATCTCTTCTCAGACAACCTTTGGAAGGCGCTTATCTTTGTATTTCTTATTATTGTATCGGATGGAAACCCATTTTGTTATTGTTGAGGTTTTCTCCTAGATCTGTAGATCTCTTTTATACGAGATCCCTCTACTATCTAAATAGAGGTCAGATTTGACATCATTGGTTCTCTACTAGTGTACTTGTATATCTTGTCTTGTTTATGATTATATTCTTCAGATCTGTTTCTCATTCAACAGTAAGTAAACCCATAATGCGCATCTTCATGAGTAAACTTGCAAATACATAAACAAACGCAACAAAAAGTAAATAGTTAGTGTTTCGAGCAAAAAATTTGTCTTGGGAACATTACATTTGGTATGTGCAATGCACATAAAGTTAATAGAAGTCCAATCAAGAAAAAAAACAAAAGTTAGAAAATGGAAAATGTCCGAAGGCGATCATGGACGAATAATTGAAGATGGCATAACATTACGATTTCTTTAAACAAGTTATGTATACATTCAATAATTTACGAAATGAAATGAACAATGGTTAAAATTTACAATAAGGTTGATGCAATGCATACACATACAAAATGAATCTATGGAAGCTTGAGAAGTACATAAGCTCTACAAGAATGTGTATTCAAATATCCATGCAATATATGCTTGCAATTATATTTCCATAGATACAACATGTTAGAAATATCTAACATGTCTTTGTCAACCTATTCATATTACAAAATAATCACATTACAAATAATCACATGTTATAGTAATGATCTACAATACATTATAGTTAATTAATGTACTATAATGATTTATTAATGTACATAATGGTTTTTAATGGTTTATGTGTTGGCATGTTTGTTGGTGTATCCCATGAACTATGTTAATATGCCACCCACTTATTGTATGATTTGGCAGGGTGTCATACAACTCAACTCAAAATTTCTCATTCACTCAATTTGAACATGTCATTCTGCTTACTCACTCGTGAACTTGACTTAGTGGAAACCTCCAAACCTAACTTAGTGGCATTAATTCTCAAAATATTTGGGATGGTTTGAAGTTGGAGCTTACCCACGTGGAGGCTTAGAAGCAATCATGCCTATTTCTAACGTATCATCTATGTACTAGCTCAATTTTAAAATTTAATGATAAATTTATTATTTACATTTCCAATTCTATTTTTCTGTTAAACACCTCTCCCTTCCAATGTGACTTCATGTCATTTACAATTCCGGTTCATCCCAGGGTAATCAATTTCAAATTATAGTTTCAGATTTGAAAGTCTAGGTCTAGGGTTGGATTCTCTTGGAGTGTTATCCTTCAATAAAACACTCCATTATTGTCATATGGGTTTTCTTGTTATTTTAGTACTGACATTTTTTTTTAAGTAGAACCAATTTGTAGACCTAGAGTGTTTAAGGTTGTAGCCATTATAGTCCATTATTGTCATATGGGTTTTCTTATTATTTTAGTACTGACATGCATTTTTTTTTTAGTAGAACCAATTTGTAGACCTATAGTGTTTAAAGTTGTAGCCATTACAATATAGTATTGATGTTTTCCTATTTTGCTAGAGTAACAGTGTAGACAAATATATATAGCTCTATTTTTGTAATGCTTAGGCTAATAGATATATCAATTATATGAGGTTTTTTTTCTTATTCTTGTGTTGGTTTTTATTTTCTTTTCTAAACCTAAAAGGTTTCAGGGTTGTAGCAATTACACTAGGGGGTTATAAGGCATGTCAATATTTCTATTGATTCCAATATTTAATGCAATATCAATCATCAAGAGCATCGGTTTCACATTCCTTGACATGCTCATGGTAATCATTGGCATATTATATATTCCGGTATTTTAATTAGTAAAACAAATATGTGAATCTTTGAAACCTATGATGCTTATGGCTTGAACAAGAGAAATAAAAACACGAGTTTGCATCAAAAAATAGATTATTGTTCTATTTTTTTTATTGATATACATGTATAAATTGAGGGCATACAATATATGCTATGTCATATGCTTTGATTTTGTTTTCACTAAACACTTATTTGTTTTAAGTTGATAGGATATAATATATAGTATATAAGATAATATTTTGTATGAATATAATATATGATAGTCCATTAATTAGGGATAATTTTAGTATAAACGATATGTTAAGAATCATAATCTCTCTCTAAGGAATCTTAAAAATGTATTTGTATTTCAACTTGAATGAAAAATATAAAAAATCCATGGAAAAAAGTAGGCAAACCCTAGATAGTTAGTATGAGAAATAGTGGAGATGCACAAGGGAGAATTGTTATATTTGTGTAGTGATTATGTGAAAAACATTATTTTTTACGGTAAATTATTTAGGATATTGTTTTATTTAATTGAACATATCATATGTGTGATTATCTATACCAATACGAAGTTGCAACAATATATTGATTGATCAATTACTCCATGTATTCTTGATATAATATGTAAATAACAACATTTCTTGCCTTGAATCTCTATACTGCAAAAGGGTAGAAAAATAAAATATAACACCTTTCCCTCAAGCATGTTCAAGTTGAGGAATATATTAGTACATATCCTTCTAAAGAGTGATGTGCACTAAGATAACACATCGACTTGAACAAGAGATTTGGTTGCAGTTCAATGCATATGTCCATGGGCTAGATAATTTCCCTCACAAACATTATTTTTTATTTGAATTAATCACTGATCTTTTAGAATTTAATCTATTTTTTTTGTTTATATGTACAATTATGTAAAAAAATTCTATGTTGATGTATGATATATGTATCAAAATAAATATATGCATTTTTAGTAATTCCCTATATAATTAAAACATTATACAAATTCCTAATAATGAATACACTATACTAGTAATGAATCAAATAAGGTAATATTTTGTGTTCAATATGGAGTTACTAACCCATGATCTCTTATGCATGAGATTAATCCAATCACTGCTTAGTAATGAGTTCTTTCCATATATATTACATTACACTAATGTCTAGTCATAACATTATATAGGGTAATAATATAAGTATATACTATTATTATTATATTATCTTATATCAGTTCGTATTATATTAGTCTCCCATGACTACCAATCCTTTTACACCACTTCCCTGTTGATGAATGCAGCTATGGGAGACATCCTCTAGCTTACAAACCTGTAAGATGTGGAACATAGCATGGAAGTCTTTCTCTCAGCTTACAGACCTGAGAGAAAGCCCCTAAGAAGGGTACGTGGTTCCTACCTGAGACAGAGCTGGGAACATAAAGATGACCTCCTCCATTCACAGAGTAGAGAATAACTCCAGATGATTATCTAATGGAAAAGCGATCTGTTGAGTTAGGACATGCCTGTGGATGAGCACAAGGTGAACGTGTGAAATCCCAAAGTGCTGGGTGCATCGTCATGAGAACATAAATGAAGAAGACTCCATATGATTCTTCTATCGATGGTAGTGGGAAAGCAGATCTATAGAGTGGACGTGCCTGTGGATGAGCACAGGTGAACGTGTGAAGACCTGGTTCTTCAATGTAATGCAGTGAATCAGAGCTATGACATCCCTATGGATGTGCCCCTAGTGGATGAGCACTAGTGGGTGTATTAAATCAGATGTATATGTTGTTCAAGAGTCAGATCTGCCTGTAACTCTAATTTTTATATAAAGGGTACAAGTCAGCCCCACCTTAATATGATTAATAATAAATGTAAAAGATAATTAATAATAATAATAATAATAATAATAATAATAATAATAATAATAATAATGTATTATAAAGTAACTTAGAGAGGTTGGCCCTGTTGAGCTAATAGATGCCTTTGTTGATTGGACATGTATAATATAAGTAAGGGATTATTCCCTATTGTGGAATCATATCTTCCTTGTAAGTTTGGAAATTTCAGCAAACACATCTACTTGGGAAAAGGTGCCCACCTCTCTTGGGCGCTAGTCTTCTAGGGTTTGAAGCACCCTCTTGTGTGCCAAGGTTTATCTTGGTGGAGGTATTTCTCTTGAATAATATAGCAAATTATTTGGCAGGGTTTTATTCCCTTGTTGAGAAGGGTTTCCTAGGATACTTCTTTTGTTCTTGTGCATGGTGTTTCTTCCTGTGATCTTGGTTGCTGCAACATTATTGTTTATGGTTAAGTGAAATGATAAAATGAAATGAACTTCATGCTTAACCTAGCTTATGAAAAATCAACATGGTATCAGAGCATAGGTCTTGAAAGAGCCCATTGCACAAGCATCTACCAAGTCTCATCTTTTACCAATCATCCCTCCTCTTCTGCAGAACCGTATGGCCCTCCTAGGGTTTCCATAAAATCCGTACGACCTTCTTCCTTTAGGTGTTTCAACCCCTTAAAACTTGGACCCTGGGGATAATTTTGGCATAGAAGAGTACGACCTCTTCCATCGCATCTCCAAATACTCTCAGAGTGACATTTCGAGCATTTGAATTTTTGGCCCTATGGTTTCTAGGGTTTCGCCAAATTTTGCAGAAATTTCAAAATTAGGGTTTCTAATCCCATTGAAGGAGATCTTCAGCTCACCTATATCTCAAAGGCTTATTGTTGGCAGTCATAAGTACAATAAAACCTAAAAGTGCTAGCCTAGCCTAACCGTCAGGTTTTCTAGCCTAGTTGACAAAGGGTTTTGAAGAATCTAAAATTATGATGAACAAAAACTATGATGGAAGATAAGATTGATGGATCAAGCAAATTCAAAGTTCTTGAAAGACAAAACTTCAGAGGAAGAGTTATTGTGGGTAATACAAAAGGGTTTACTAGAGACAACTATCAATGAATGGAAGGAAGATGACGTCAGTACAAGGAAGCCAATCACCTACTCAAGTCCCCACTTTAAAGGGCTAGCTTCAAAATAACAAAGATGAAAAAATATGCCACCGTGACTATCTTCTTCGTAAATATCTCAAAGGATAAAGATCAACCAAGAACCATTTGATAATCATATCAAAATCCCGAGGTATGCACTTGTATATATTATTTGTATCATTGTCATGAGTGAAATTGCGAGAGAAAGGAACCTTTTCTAAAGTCATGGATCCAAAAGGATATTAGTGCATTCAGAAAAACAACACACTCAAAGTAAATACTCCAGGTTTGATTGTTGTAATTGCCATTCCTCTAACCTATATTTCTAAAAGTTTTCTACATTACAAATAGGTGTTGTAGCTGTGACAATATTCCTTAAATTGTTTTGATTCTAGAAATGTACTCATTATTCTCCTTTAGGAGATATTCTTGTGTTGGTTCTGTTTGTTTTCTTGTTCCAGACAAGTTAAACAAGAAAATAAGATTCTTATCCTTCAGAGGGAGTCACTTGACTCAGAAGGAGCCAAAACCATTTGAGAAAGAAGAAGAATAGAACTATCATTGAGACAACCAATGCTACAAAGCATGATCAAAATCCTTCTAGGATTCCATGGGAAGAAGCATGCATGAAACAATATATGTGCAGAACAAGAGTCTTCACCAGACTTTGAAAAACATAACTCCCGAAGAAGTCTTCATTGGAATGAAGCCTGATATTGAGCACTTCAGTTTATTTGGGTGCCCAATGTATTTTCATGTACCCAAAGAGAATAAGTCCAAGCTAGATCCTTTAGGAAGAAAGGATACAATGAATCTTCAAAGACATCCCTAGTCAGAGAAAGATTGAGACAAGTAGAGACGTTGTCCTTGAAGAAGAGACAATTTGTCAAAGACCCAAAAAATATCAGATGGAGATTGACAGTGAGACAATACCTTCTCCCCCTTTAGAAATTAAGAGGGAGACATACATTACTCCAGGCTATCTAGTTTCTACAGTTGATATGTTCAGAGATATTGCAATAGGGTATAAAATTCCTACCTAGACTCACTCTAAAAGAGGCAGAGAAGCATACAAGCCTCTCAAGGTACATTCTAAGAAAGAAAAAAGAGATTTTTGAGCTATCCTTCAGTCATGAGCCACTTCATTGATGCTGAGACTCCTTGTCTTAGAGAAGCAACAAGAGAACTTGTATGGAAATATGCCATAATAGAAGAATACCAATATATCTTAAAGAATGATGCATAAGATATTATTCAGGGACCAAAAAGGGAAGTCTGTGGTCACTTCCAAGTGGATATATAAGATCAAGCATGCAGCTGATGGAAGTATCGATAAATAAAAAACAAGATCTATAACCAAAGGTTTCTCATAAATAGAGGGAGTTGTCTATGATGAGACACTTGACCCAGTGAACTGATGCACTTCCATCCGTACCTCCATCCATGAGTTGGAAACTATATTAGATAGATAGATACTTGATAAATTTGGATTTCAACAAGAGTATTTCTGATCCAAACCTATATCATTATTGTATTGGTGACGAGAGCCCGATCTTGATGAATTATTCAAAAAGCATTGTTGTTACAAGTAATCCTTGACTTCTGAATTCGATATGAATAATCTGAGAATGATGCACTACTTCTTGGGACAATAAGTATGACAGATGACCTATAAGATTTTCCCGAGTCATGGAAAATATACAGTGAAAATATTAAAGAAGTTCAGTATTACAGAATGAAAAATCCACCATGTTGGATTTAAAGAAGAAGATTGATGATGATTCAGGCGAGACTGATACACTACTAATCGAATCACTAATGTATCTGGTCAACACCAAACTTGATTCATACCATGCAGTGAATGTGCCTAGTCATTTCATGAGTCAACCAAGACAAACTCACTTGACAAACAACAAAACATGTATTAAGATATATATGAGGCACAGTTGGATATGGCCTAAGATATGCCTCCAATATAAATTTGAGTTTGCAGGATATTCCTAATCATATTGAGAAGAAAGTACAGTGAACTAGAAAATCACATCCAACTGATGTTCTATCGTGTTTATTTTCATGGTTTACTAATGCAGAAGTAGACATAAATATGTAGCCTTAAGTACCATAGAGGCACAGTATATAAGCATCAAGTGTGCGAAGCAATGTGTCTTAACAAGCTTATGACAAATTTACTTGACCATGATATGGATCCTATGATGATAACCAAAAGTTGTGAGTAAATATCCTTGAGAACCCAATGTTTCCTGATGGATTGAAATACGATAAGATGAAATATCCTTATTTCATAGATATGATGCAGAGGAAAATCGTACACATGAAGTACCTTCCTACACATTATAAGATTGCAAATATCTTCACCAACTTAACTTCGTGAAGAATGGCTCCCTAGTTGAAAGGGAGTGTCGATAACTCCAGCCAAGACAAAATTCAAAATACATCTGTGTGAGAATTGGCATAATAAAGAATGCCTCCCTAGCTGAGAGGGAGTGTTGATGAATGCAGCTATGGGAGACATCCTCCAGATTACAAACCTATGAGATGTGGAACATAGCATATAAGGAAGTATTTCTCTCTACTCAAAAACTTTAGAGAAATCCCCTAAGAAGGGTACGTGGTTCCTTCCAGAGACAAAGATGGGAACATAGAGATAACTCCATTCAGAGAGTTGAGAAGAACTCCAAATGATTGTCCAGTGGAAAAGCGATCTGTTGAGTTAGGATGTGCCTGTGGCTGAGCACAAGGTGAACGTGTAAAATCCCAAAGTGCTGAGTGCATCGTCATGAGAATAGAAATGAAGATGATGTATTAGCCTCCTCTGAGCAACAGATTTGACGAGAAGACTCCAGATGCTTCTCCTGTCGATGGTAGTGGGAAAACAAATATGTAGAGTGGGCATGCCTATGGACGAGCACATGTGAACATGTGAAGACCTAGTTCTTATGTGTAATGCAGTGAATCTGAGCTATGCCATCCCTATGGATGTGCCCCTAGTGGATGAGCACTAGTGGGTGTATCATATCCTTTGTTATATGTTGTTCATGAGTCAAACCTACCTGTAACCCTAATTTTTATATAAAGGGTACAGGTCGGCCCCACCTTAATATGATTAATAATAAATGTAAAAGATAATTAATATTGATAATAATAATAATAATAATAATAATAATAATAATAATATATTATAAAGTAACTTAGAGAGGTTGGCCCTGTTGAGCCAATAGACGCCTTTGCTGATTGGAAAATTCTAATGTAAGTAAGGGATGATTCCCCATTGTGGAATTATATCTTCCTTGTGAGTTTGGAAATTTCAGCAAACACATCTACTTGGGAAAAGGTGCACACCTCTCCTGGGCGCTAGTCTCCTAGGGTTTGAAGCACCCTCTTGTGTGCCAAGGTTTATCTTGGTGGAGGTCTTTCTCTTGAAGAATATAGCAAAGGATTTGGCTGGGTTTTCTTCCCTTGTTGAGAAGGGTTTCCCATGATACTTCTTGTGTTCTTGTGCATGGTGTTTCTTCTTGTGATCTTGGTTGTTGCAACATTATTGTTTATGGTCAAGTGAAATGCTAAAATGAAATGAACTTCATGCTTAACCTATCTTATGAAAAATCAACATTCCCAATAGTTATGTGCATGCCAAATTGGCATGCACAACAACCATAGGGCTTCTGTGCCTATGGATGTTGTGCATGCCAATTTGGCATGCACAACAACCCTAAGGAAAAGAAAATGACATGTTAAATCAAATGAAATTGTATATTCATAATGAATACACTATACTAGTAATGAATCAATTAAGGTAAGCTTTTGTGTTCAATATGGAGTTACTAAACCATGATATCTTATGCATAACATGAATCCAATCACTTCTTAGTAATGAGTTCTTTCCATATATATTACATTACACTAATGTCTAGTCATAACATCATGCCTGTACATACCCATCAAATTATATAGGGTAATAATATAAGTATATTATTATTATTATTATTATTATTAGCTTATATGAGTTCATATGATATTAGTCTCTTGTAACTACCAATCATTTTAAACCAATTCCCAACAGTTCTGTGCATGCCCCAACAGTTCTGTTCATCCCAAATTGGCATGCACAACAACCATAGGGCTTATGTGCATGCCAAATTGGCATGCATAACAACCCTATGGCTGTTGTGCATGCCAATTTGGCATGCACAAAATCCCCAAGGAAAATCATATGACATGTTAACTCAAATGGCATTGGATATTCATAATGAATACACTATACTAGTAATGAATCAAATAAGGTAAGCTTTTGTGTTCAATATGGAGTTACTAACCCATGATATCTTATGCATAAGATGAATCCAATCACTTCTTAGTAATGAGTTCTTTCCATATATGAATTACATTACACTAATGTCTAGTCATAACATCATGCTTGTACATACCCATCAACTTATATAGGGTAATAATATAAGTATAAATTATTATTATTATAATTAGCTTATATCAATTCATATGATATTAGTCTCCCATGACTACCAATCCTTTTACATCACTTCCCAACAGTTCTGAGCATGCTAAATTGATTGATTGGGAAGCTATTCACATTACAAAAGCTACATAGAAGCTCTGAGTATAAGCTTGAAACATACTAGTAAACTCCATTGATTGGGAAGCTATGGTAATACTAGTACTATGTGTATTTTATTGTTAACCTGTAAGTAAGCTATGAGTAAGTACACACTGATCTATATTACTAATCTATAATAAGAGGTTTGATTCATTGATTAGACTAAGCTGATAAGAGCTCATGATTACCACTATATATGTACTTGCATATTCAACTAGTACTATTACCATATTCGATATGGTTCAGATCACTGAATAGTGCTTACCTAATGAACACTAAGGATAAATTCTCATGCATTTCATACTAACTATATCTTTAATTTTTACTAATATGAGTGATTTCCATTACTTTCATGATTACTGTAATTAAACGGGTATAAACATTATACTTAGAACTATACCCATATGAGATTAGTAGTGATACTTAAACCCATAGTAATATGGACAGTGAAATCAAGGTTACTTAAGCTAGACGTGTTATGAGATGAGCTTAGACTAGCTATGTTACCTATGTTATCAACCACTCTCAAGTATGGAGCCGTGTCGCTTTTTTTTTACTCATAGTAATTCGTACAGTCAATCTCTATCTCCAACTTGGTGAATCGTGGTTGTGTATTTAGTAAACCCATTGTATAGTAGTAGCCATAATTACACCTGTCATAGCTTAGTATGGCATTACTAGTAGTACCTATTGATTAGGGCAAGATCATTACTAGTACCTATTGATTACAGTAATATCATTACTAGTATATACTAATTACGTTAGCTATAAGTATTGATTACACATGCTCTATGGGAACACTTGGAACCTATGCTTCTTACATTCCCATTAATCCTGGTATAGAGACTACCTACTGCCTATGATTTTCTTATTCAATGCCTATGTGGCCATGTGAATATGATGAAAAAAGGTAACATACACATGTTGTAATAAGGACCGACATTAGTAATATTAATCAATCTCATTATTCGAAGTTCCTAACGACACTGATATAACTCTCTACTATAAGCTAGTGATATAATGGTAATGATTAGTGTATCTTATTAAAGATATGGCAGGTTTGTGTTATAACATGGTGTTAGTTATGATACCTGTATTCTAATGTATGGGCCTAGTGAGATATACTAGTGTAATGATTATGATTACTAGTTATGTTATCATGTTAGCTACATGGGATATGGATTAGCTAACTCCCATGGTACTAATATGATATCACCTCATCATTATAGAGTATGAAGTTATCGCAATAAATACACACTGCTTTGATATAAGGGCTATAACAATGCTCCTCATTTTTGTAATAAGTATTCCCATAAATATCGGTATAAGTGTGATCTCATATAGAGTTAATCCCATTGTTATCATTACTTATACATGTTTCTTATGGAATAGCTTATGTGTACTAATATTATGCAAATACAATGGTACTCATTCTAACTAGTCTGATTCTCGTCTTAATTATGCCTCTTCCTATATATACAAAATCCTATGTTCATCTTCTACTCCGTCCAGATGATACTAGTCTTGATATAGGAATCAAATGCATAATGTAAGCTCAAGTAGTCCAAATCCCATACATGTTTGGACTCAGTAAGAAGTTTCAGTTACACTACTGGGTTGGTAGTCATAATGGTAACATATAAGCTTATCCACCTGCTTAGAACACCATCATAGCTAGTCCAATCCCATGGACTAAGTAAGATGCCTAAGTAGTGATTGATTAGGCATCATTGTTCTAGTAGCATGGATTGATTGACCGATGAGTACAATGAATAAGGACAAGTTGATCTAATTACTACTACAAAATGAAAATCAAACCAATATGATTAATGTGGTAAGTATATCTAAACAAGAAAGTATAAGGTATTTAGCTTACTCATTCTACTTATAAAACTTAAAAATCATTCCATTGTATTCCATAATATTCATTATGGATAATACTACAAGCCCATTGATTAATATACATGTGTATATCTCTATCAATATAAGCAGAGTGAATATGAGAATCACACACACTGAGTGCAATGAAAGAGGTAGTAGATGAGAAAAACCAATAAAGATTGGTTACAACTTAGCTAATGTGTTACTAGAATGGGAATCAAAGTGGTACTATAGATCTTAAGAAACTCTATTCATATAGGTAGTATGGATCCCATTGATCTACTATCCATAACATGTTAGTAATAGCTCCGATTTCACTAGTACTGAGATTATGTATTATCCATAATCAAACAAGTAAGATGTGTGATTCACTAGTTATGGAAATGATATCAATATAACAATAAGTAATAGTTTACATAAGCTAGAACATAGAACAAGTGTGATTAGACTATGATACTATTGGTCACTAATTACAATATATCTTCTATGATTACAGTTTCTTATTACACATAAGTAAGAACAAGGTGTTATTCTCCATCATCAGCTTCTACTACTTGCTTTCGACGTTTAAACTAACAGTAAGCTCACCCTAATAAATCATACCCTATACGATAACATTATGTAATAACAAACCTGTGTTAGTTTCATACACGATATGTAAGCATGTTCAGCTTTGTATGGGATTTAAACCATATTGTATTCATGGGATCACTTGTGGTTTAGTTTCCATTGTATTTACTCTTCTCCTCTACTTATGATCCTTAGTGTTGTAAAACATGCTTACCCTATAACATAGGTCATAGATTGAGTGCCATTACTATGTGTCAAAGTAGAAGTGTGGTCATGTACTAATACAGGGATATGGTATAATCAATCACAACAAAGAGGTTGATAAGAGTCATAGATCTAATACCATTATATAAGTAAACACGAGCTTATATAGGGAAACTACCTTGTTGTTATGAGTATGAGTTATTACAATAAGCTGAATTAGTAGATTGGTATACGTTATAATTACATATAAGGCTAGTAGCTTACCAATAAAACACAATAACTAATCACCATTAGCTTAGTAATACATGGAAATGATTCATCATGTTCAAGCATCATAACTAGTTTGTACATAGTGGTGTGTTTAACCTTATTACTGTAATACATACTCATCCTAAGTTATCACACTACAATATCAACAAGTAGTCATAATTCAGTCTCTTGTATTCACTTATATCAACATATCAATACCAATCATATGTTTCGTTATAGCTTAGAAACCAAGAATCAATGGGATTCAAACAAGCTTCTATTCATTACTATATTACACATACCCCTTATTAGTGTACTTGATTACATATACTATGTCATGTTATTATCTCTATGACATTAGTACTAGCTTAGTTATAGAAGCTTAAGTAAACACTATTTATTGCTTACGATCTCTGTAAGCTAACTACATATTATAAGCATTACCATAATAAACACTATTCATGAAAAGGGAAGAACACACACTATTGATACTATTAAGTATAGCTTAATCTGAGACCCTTAGCATTTGGTTTCATACATGAGCTTATACTAGTAATACAAGTACTGTAAGATCAATGTTAATACTAGTTCTATTATGGAGATAGAATACCATCATAATCAATAACAAGCATAGTACGAGATGTTCACTAATCAATGAGCCTTGTTAGATTGAGTAATCACAAGTATAAACAATATCATATAAGTATGTTAGTTCACCACTTCGATTATGATATTCAAGAAATATATATATATTCAATAAGCAGTACATGTTTTATTACTATGATGATTATTACAAAATATACGTAATGGTTGTTCCACGTAAACCTCTATGAAAGTATAACCTTGTTTAACCTTCTCACTTGTAACTCAATTCAACTATAAGCTGGATACCACTGCTTTTGTTTCCATTGAGTTAAATGTGGAATAGTCGTAATTACTATGAATAAGATAATAATGTTTGCATAATATATACACATGTTTATCACATGCTACGGGTTGATTACAGGAATTGTTGAACCTGTATAAGCTGCCAACTTATTTATATAAAGATTACTAGTACTTTCTATAAACATGCATGAGTAGAAGTAAGTCCATTGAATAGAGTAATATAGTATATAACAATATCATATAACATTAGTGTCATTGGTTTATAGTAATCAATGATTGATCTTGTGCAGGCATGCACAAAAGCCCCAAGGAAAAGCATATGACATGTTAACTCAAATGACATTGGATATTCATAATGAATACTCTATGCTAGTAATGAATCAAATAAGGTAAGCTTTTGTGTTCAATATGGAGTTACTAACCCATGATCTCTTATGCATAACATGAATCCAATCACTTCTTAGTAATGAGTGTTTTCCATATATAAATTACATTACACTAATGTGATGTCATAACATCATTCATATACATACCCATCAACTTATATAGGGTAATAATATAATCTAAGTATGATCAATCTTCATGTCAATATCTAAATATGATATCACCATTTAGTGGTGTTGGTCTTAAAATTAACAAAAACTAATAAAAACTGAAAAGCAATTAACATTTATCTCCAAAGTTCAACTCTAAACCATCGCTGAGATATATCTCTTCATCCTTGAAAAAAAATAAAAAAAAAATAAAAAATAAAAAATAAATAAAAATATATATATTTTTAAATAAAATATATCTACAAATTTCAAATAAAATGTACACATACCATTTTAGATAAATAAAACAAATTGTGATTAAAGAAAAATTGACATACCAAACTGTTGAAGTTTCATCTTCCAAAATCCATGTGCTCCTTTTCTACCAATAATTTAAACATCACTGTAACAATAAAAAGAAAAACCAATAACACATATTAGCATATACTTTATTAACAATTTAAAGATATTTAACTTTATTAAATAAAAATGAGAAAGAATAACATACCCAAGCATATCATCAAGATTAATATAATCATGTGAGCAAGAATAACATATCAAACCAGAGTTCCACGGATCTAAGATTCAACAGTTTCATCTTCCAAAATCCATGTGCTCCTTTTCTACCAATAATTTAAACATCACTGTAACAATGAAAAAAAAAACCGATAACACATACTAGCATATACTTTATTAACAAATATTTTAAAGATATTTAACTTTATTAAATAACAATGAGAAAAAATAACATACCCAAGCAGATCATCAAGATTAACATAACCATGTGAGCAAGAATAACATACCCAACCGGAGTTCCACATATCTAAGATTATTGCTCTTTCTAAAAATTATACTTTTTAGCATTTTTTTAAAACCAAACTTGCATCACTTCCAAAATAGTTACTCTCCATATTAAGCCATTATTTGCATAAATCTTTAATTTTCTTTTATAACCAAATGCTTTTTCAACATTGCCTACATGATCTAAGCAAAGTAAGATCATATCTATACAAATTTTTAAGAGAAAAAATGTGTGCTTATAAATTCTCTTGTGTACATGTAGAAAGTTCACAAATCTCCATATTAAGCCATTCTTCAAGGAAAATACTTATCTCCTATTCTACAGTGGAATTCACTTCGTTGCATGCAGAAAACACATTTCCATATTACACCATTCTTGGACAAGAAGACAAGAAATGCAATTGAATAAAATTTGGAATCTTCCTCTTTTCTGATGTGGGATAGAGCTTGTTCTCAAATAATCAAATGCTCAAGTTCAAAATTGCCTGCATCATTATCTAAAGTTTAAACCTATAAATAAGATCATGAACAAGATCATGTAATCATATTTTTAAATCTAGAATAGTTTAGGTTGAATCATGATATAATCTTAAATAAGATCGGTATCCAAGTGAATTTATAATCTTCCCTCTTTTTTATGTGGGAGATCTATATTATGTTGTCATATAATCAAATGCTAGATTTCAGATTTTGGTTTGCATCATGATTTAAACATAAATAAGATTGAATGTACCATTTTAGACGACGATAAACTTATATAGGAGTTATATATATTTCAAAATAATTGATAGAAGGATTGAGAAGTTATATAGACAATAATTGAGTAACCCTTATATGAATAGGAGAGTCTTAATTAAAAAGTTGATCAAACATAAATTTGAAAAAGGTAAAAAAAAAAAATGCATATTCAACACAAATAAGATTGAACACTTACATATAAAAGACCCATTATAAAAACAAACTAAAAATCACTAATGTGCAATGCACATACATTTAATTAAGAATCATCATGAACAGATGCATCCTTCTCGGGTATGGATGCATCATTTTCAATCCCAATCTCCCACACTCTCTTCTCCACATTGCCCTATAACACATTTCAAATTTGTACATTTGAAAATTAAATTTCAATGATTTTAACACATTAAATTGTAGTTTTAAATTTTGAAACATGTAATACCTATGATGTTCTGGCCTTAATATCATCAACCACAGAAGAGGATGCCATTCCCATGGTCGGTTGAGTCACGGTCTTACCCACCATACCCTAAGATTCAATAAATTATATATTGATTAAGCCATTTTTCTTTTAAATTAATAATTTAAATGACATTGCAATTTTCATATATAACTAAATTTGTTTTCAACATGCAATGATACCTGTAAAATCCCACCCTCTTCAAACTCTCCCAATGAGATTTGGGACAAGCCTGCTCAAGTAGTGGGAGACGAAGTATGAATCTGTGTTTACACTAATACAAAAAAATTAAAATCATGCATGTTGATTATTTAACAAGTTCTGAAGTTTGGACAACTAGAGTGGATATTTTTAAGCACATACCTAATTCAACCATTTCAAATTTAAGATCGATGTTTCAAGTACACTATTTATTGGAAGTTCATTTAAAAAATGACCAAACTGCAATGAATGACGATAACAACCCAATTATTTTTAAAGATACAATGATATGTATCTAGAACTTCAAGAAAACTATCCTCAAATGCATGAAAAATTTACTAACTGTAACACATACCAATCTGGTGTTTGGTTCATCATTTTGAATTAACTCCTTCAAACTATTATAGAAACATTTTTTATACTCTCGTTGTATATCCTCTATGGACATGGAATCTATCTCCTCATCTATTTTGTAAACAAAATTGACATGATAATTGGATTCAACTCTCTGATGGTTCAAACCAACATCAACACCATAAAAAATTGAATCTAAATTTTCCTCGATTGCATTCATGGCCTCCTTTTCAACATATGATGCAGATCACATCTCTGAATGCGAGGCAAATTCCTCTTTAGGATGAGATACCAAAGGTTGTGGAGGTCTATGCAATGCTTCATTTTGGCATGCCCCTTTTCGATCATATGCTCGTCCTTTACCAGTCCCATAATAACTGGACGATAGGCTGATATAATCAGGGTGCATGCCCATGAAAAAATATGCATAAAAGATTCTAGAAAAGTAACGTGGAACCTCGTTATTCCATGAAAACTTCCCATACACTGCCAAAAATCTATTATAAAGGTGTCCTGCTATGTTGGGGTGCTTAAAATATTGCACCTTCAACATCTTTTTCTTTGGCCCCTCTTTGAAATTGAACATAGAAATTGCATCTTCTTTTGAAACTCTAATTTTTACTACTTCCCATTTATCGAGTCTTATAACCTCCGACTTTCGTCTCTTCATCAAATCGATAAAAATATCAGTCATTGGCCCCATCTTTTGATATGCATCCATAAATTTCTACAATGAATGCAAAACATTCTCCAAGCTTTTCTTACTCTCTCGAGGGAGATCCAAGCACCTCAAATCATTTTGCAACCTTCTTTTAACACCTGAGTATCATTCGAGGGTCATCGCTTCAGTATACCCTTCCCAAGGAAGCTCATCACCAACATCTGAGGGATAGGTGGATGTAGGTGTGTAATCTTCTGTTTCTTGATAACCCCCTGTTGACGGGCAAAATTGACCGTCCGTCAACTGGGAGAGTGGAACCGGTCCGGGGTTGTCTAAATAACCCAAGCCGTTTGGAATGGACCACCCTGACGAGTTTAACGGCTCCGTTGGCCGCTCTAAGGTCTTGTATGGAAACCAAAGAGAAATGATCTGAGCTAAGAAATCTAAAGGGAAACTAGAAACTAATAAAACAAACTAAACTAAATACACTATTCTAACTATAAACTACTAACTATTATATATACAAGATACTAATTATGATTATAATAACTCAAATCAACTACTTAATTATCAGTCAATTACAGTTTATTCACAAATATACATTGCATACAATCTACAGATTTGAATAAAACCTGTGAAACTAATTGCTTGTTGTCCCAAGACAGCGAAGATAACTCATTTTTGATTTTATGATTTATGAATAAGAAAGTAAACAAACTGAAATTAAACAAATTAAAATTATATCTATATTAAACTACTTAATGAAAAGAGTAAACAACAATTTAATTGACCTGGAGACGCTCCAAGTCTGCCCTATGTAAGATGACTTCTTAAGCTTGTTGGAGGAAGAAATTCACACCATTTAGCCTTTAAGATTTTCGCAAATGATCAACTATGCTGCTCTTTGAAGAGTGGTACAGGACAAACAAGACATAAAAGAAATCATAACAGTTTTCTGATAATAAATCTCAGCAATAAGGGAAACCTATTATGCAGAAAACTTATATAACAATTCAGCCTATAAAGAAGACAAAGTTATCATTCATAAAATGAATCAACAACTGTTATGTTCTTTATCTCTTAGGAAGGAACAAGATATGTATAACAGTAAGAGATTATATCAAATGCATGTGATTTAGATAGCAAAGTAATACTAAACCATAAACAAAATGATATACAAAACTTGGGACAAAGTGTCGATATATTGAAAA
>ML793452.1:72436-88143 GCA_009831015.1 Picea engelmannii | reverse complement strand
AGATATGGGTCTCCGACGTCCTTAGAGTCTCAGTCAAAGAAGGGGTTCCTCTTACTCCTTCATTGGATAGACTAGAGCATTTACGAGGCATTTTTGGAGACTCTTGTCTCGACATCTCTCCTCGATATAGATATCCTTTGAAAATCCATGAATATGAAAGTTCATAAGTTATAGAAACATAAAATGGAAATATAATTTATAAAACAACTTGAAGGCATTTAATCATTTATAACAACTTCAAATCATCAAAGACATATTGAAAAAACTAACAATTTTTTTTTTTACTATGATGCTATATATAATGAACATGAAAATATTTAATTATAAAAAAAATGTGACATGTAGAAGATAATCTATATCTATGTGTAAATTGTAGAAGGTAATTTATAAGATAATCTTTACATGTAACATGTAGAAGGTAATTTTTTTATAAGGTTTATTAAAGAGTTATTTAAATTATTTAAGATTCCTACCAAACTGAACTTGTTGTGGTATATCTTGGATAAGGAGACTCATCCTTAGTATACCAAAGAATAGGACAATGCTTGTTTCCCACTCTTGAAGAATAATCAATAAAATATAGTATGAGACTAGGGATGGAGGTAAATAACAAGTAAAAACTAATATGTTGTGTACTCGTTATCCCTCACCTAGGGCACAATTTTTGCCACCACCATCAAAATCCTAAACCTATGGTTCTAAGCCAAGGTTCTAAACCTAGATGGTAATGCAATATGAATGGAAGATAATTTAACTAGCACCTTATAGAATATTGAGATATATGATATATGAACTTGCAAATTACTTAAAGAACTTTAATAAATGCATCTAGTAAAATTGAAACAAGGCAACATAACATAAAATTTCTTTATTTGTATAAGTGTCAGCTTTTTCTTTGGGCATGGCCAGACCTTGACTTGACTTAACACTCATTTCAATACTTATTTTGTTATATGATTTTGGGTTATAATGCTAATTTTCATTAGAATAATTAAATCTATCGACAATCAAGGAACACAAAACATCATGGAATCATTGGAATGGATACATCCTCTGCCCCACCCACCACCCTGGGAATCTCTTTCATTTTCTTTGGGATTACCACATTGTTTGATATCCAATTTTGTATTTTGAACATAGGGTTTGATCTCAGAATAAGACTATGAAGAAGGGATTAACTATGAGTAAACACAACTGAATCATTATGGTAAACTAGCTACTACTTAGTTAATATCAACAAGTTTAATATGTTCGTAACTAGTACTGTTGTTTCCATTGAATATGCTAAATTGAGTGCTAGTATTGAGATAAGAGTGAACAAGGCTTGGTTCAATGGGATTGAACAAATCTAAGACCTATGTGTGTATTTTTCATATTTATTAGTAGTAATGATTATAGGAATAAGGTATGTGGAAACAAACTTACAATGAGTTATGTTAAGTTCATGTACAAAGTTTGATTTGATTGTTTTGTAAAAACTACTACAAACCTATAAGATTTAATAGGGAATATCAATAGGGTTCACAGTAGCTTAGATTAGTATGGGATTTATTAAGAATATACAAGATAAGTAGAATAATCAATGGGATTAAGTAGAAGGGTTAAAGTTGTTACACCTCAAAATTACTCACTTCAATAGTGTCGTCATTACAAGTGTTGTAAGTGTCGCATCTTGTCCACAAGTGTTTCATATTGACCACAAGTGTTTCAAGTGTCACAAACATCATACTGCCATATTGCCTATGTCATGCCTCTAACGACATCATAAGGACAATTAAGACACCTCAAAGGCTAGTTTGAAAGAAGAAAAATCACTTGACAGGGAGTACAAACCTTTTGCCACTGAAAGAACCACTAAAAAGTGGATTTTGGAGAGGAGCGCTCCCCTACCCACTGTCAGGGAGTGATAGAACTCCCTGGGCGTCTTTGGGGGAGTGTTTGAGTGCCCTGTGCACCCTTTTGGGGGAGCGCTACCCTTTTCTGAGCAAGTTTTGGTTTTGTTGAGACAAATCAGGGAAGAATCCCTCAATTTATGAAGGTGGTTGGATTCGAATAGATGGTCAAGGCATGATATTAGGGAAGATTGTTAACCGAAGGAGAGGAATCCTCAACTTATCCCAAATATCTCTCAAGTGGTTGGACCTCTCCAAGGTTGTATAAGGAGGCCTTCTCATGGTGAAAGGAAGGATATATACTAGATATTTATACCAAACTTATGATCCTGTAAGTGGTATGAACAGAAGAGATTGGAGATGTGACACTTATGATCTCATAAGTGAGATGTCATCAAATAAATCAGTGTATATTACTTGAGCAAAGGGGTTGGACAAGGAGAAATGGAAGAAGATGTTGCACCTTCATTAAAGGATTGTAAGTACTTTTACTTGTTCTCATTAATAATCAATGCTTGGCCTATTTTTTTCAAACTTATGCTTGTTCCATACGAGTTTGTCTGCAGTAGATGGATCTATATTTGAGCTAATCTCAGTAGATCAGGAATTCCATTGTATCTTTGTTTGTTTTATAGGACCTACCAGGGAGCTCATGATCGAAGCTCAACTAGGACTTTGCAAGGACAAACGTCGCTAATAAGGTACATACATTTCTCCTTCTCTTTCATTTATTAGCTTGATTATATCTAAAAGGAAGTCAGTGTCCATGTTGAGCACTTTTTTGTCCTGGCCTTAGAAGTCTAGAGACCAAGAGGGAATCCACTTGTCCGCAGGGGGATTCACCTACAACAGAAATTGACAACTCCACTGGGGAGGAGCTCTGATTTTTGTTTCCATTCCCAAATCTTGTTTTGGTCCTTTTCCAACTCATTTGACCTTCTCCATACTGTCTCTTTTATTTTTTAGATTTTTTTGATTTCCTCTTTATGTCATCATGATCACCCCGATTGACTGAATTTCCTTGATTTTTTGAGTTTCTGGGCATTGTTTTGAGATTTTGCAGTAGAGCGCTCCCCTTCCCTTGCTATCAAAGTGCCAACACTCACTGGTGGTCTTACACAGAGCATTGGAACACTCTGGTGCCCCTTACACCAGAGAGTTACCCCATTTTCAGTGAAAAATCCTCTAGGTTTTCAGTTTCTGAGTTCAGTTTTTGATTTTGATACTCTGCCATGCATTCCTTGCATTTATCCTGAAAGAACCCAGAACAATCCCACAAATCACAGATAGATAATTATATCTTTCTTCCTGTAGACAAATCCTATCATACATCTACAACAAGCATTCATAAACAAACATATAACATTCATTAAAATTAGGGAAATATACACATACTCATATGAAGGAAAACGGTTGCTTTTTGTATTAATATGAATGTCTGTTTACAATGGGTGTAGGATTGGATTGCAACTAAGTCTCTGCTCTTCTCTCCTCTCTTGATCTCTCTACTTGCTCATCCACTCTTCATGATAGATCTCCTGAATTTTGATACAATGAGATTTTACATAAGAGGGGCTCCTCTAGCTCTCCCTCCAACTCACCTAACTCTCATTAATTATATTAAATTACATTCAATGGCCATCTAGTCCAAATCGGATCTAGAGACATCGACTTTTCATCCATTTAAGTCAACCCAACACATTACAATAACTTCAACCTGCTCAAAGACATGACTCGGGTTTCCCTGAGCCTCCAAACATTTAATACATTTAATTTACATTTAAAATTTAAAATTCAGGATGAATTTTGAAAGGAATGGCACATCCTTATTTGGGATCCTCTCCCTCCTAGTGCGTTGATGCGTTAGATTCTTGGCACATTGCTGAGGTGGAGCGATGCTCTTGAATCATCCCTACCAATCCAAATTCATGTAGGCTCATTTTGACTCGGCATTGTTGTTTACGAGCACATTGGACTTGCAATTTACATGTTCTTGCAGTTGACTCTGAGTTGAAGAAAATAGTTTGCAGACATATAATCTATATATTTTTATTACTTAATCAAATATATATTTATACATGAAGTTTAATTTCTCTCAACAAGATAAAAAACTCATATATTTTTATTACTTAATCAAATAGATATTTATACATAAAGTTTTATCTCAACAACATAACAAACTCATGAGGGAATCTCTCAACCACACACACATAGATAAGATCTGGTAGTTAGAGAAGATCTTCCCACAACCAACTAGATCTAGCAAACCTAAACCAATGTCTAAGTAAGCATTAATTTTAACACCCTCGCTTAATGCTTACATCACAAATAACGATATTGAAATCACATAAAAATATGTGCTTGTCACCATCAATGACGTATTTGTAGGATGAAGAATAATCTAGATACTGAATCATTCTATTGGCATACTTCCATCTATAGAATTACGTGGTCTGTCAGTTATTTAGGAAAACAATATAGATCAATTTAGAAATTGAAAGTATCTAGCAGTCAATCATAGAACTTGACCTTTTTTCACATACACGAACATACAAAAATAACCTGTAACTGTTGTTGTTGTATTACTGAATTCTCCAAGAACCACAAGCCATAACAGATTGTAGACATAACAAAAATATTGATATGTTCTTTTGGCACCGAATAATGTCAAGAACCACCAGCTAAAACTATGTTACGGTATTACATCAAATAATTTTACAAATACAAGTTGTAAAAGATAATGCTACTCACCTTACTTTGAAAATAAAAATCCATTGACACACAACAATACAATAAAAAATGTTGTCATATTCTCATAGCACCCAACACTTATGCCACAAAAACAACCTAGTGCCATCATTTGTGCAATAATCTCACCCAGAAAAACCTTGGCATGGCTACTATAGTTAAGAAGAGGTTGACAAATAATCAAATCTAAAAAAAAGTGTACTTTCTCTTAACCCTCACACCTTCTGCTCAAAACTCATAACTCTTCACATATGTGAAAAGGGTTTGATCTTGTCATAACTCCAAAGTTAATCCAAGAATTTATATTATAAATTAGTAAAATCCTCATCACTAATTTATTTTAATATTAATAAAGCAACTGATTGACATTGTGCTAGTACTTTGGAACTTAGGATGAAATTGATGAATATTGGCTAGTTAGGAAGGCGCCTCCATGATCTTGGTACACACAACATGAAATTTCATGATCTGGATTCAAACTATTCTGATTTGTGCAACTTTGATCAGCTGTAACAAAATCCGCTTACCAGCGTGATCGAAAGGCTCAACCCTCGCCAAGAAATATTTCCAGATCTCAGAGATATGTGAATGATCAAAATCGTGGTTCATTGGATATGAAGGATGCATATTAACACACACAAAAACACAGTCAATCATTCACATAACAAATAATGTACTCTCACCCATGTACTTACAATGGAAACTATATACTCTCACAAGTTCATGGGCACTATTGTGAAGGAGTTGCACTCATAGCTTCTATAGTTCTGATATTAACTTAGTAAACCATCATGCAATATATATATATATATATATATATATATATTCACACAAAACTATATATTTAATTAATTAATCAAGCACATATTTATACAAAGTTTTCCTCTACAACATAACAAATTCATGAGGAAATCTCTCAACCACACATACATAAACAAGATCAGATAGTTAGAGAGGATCTTCCACAATGAATCAGATCTAACAAAACCAAATCAATCTTTAATGTAAGCATTAATTCTAACATGTAGTTGGTTCATATCCCATAGAACATGATTCCAAAAATCTTTTAGCTGCTGATCATTGACTTAGAAAATGGAAATGAGACTAGCTCCTCATAGGCGAGGCAGGCTACACCTGGAGGCAACCTAAGCAATACCACCATCTTCATATTAATCAATCATGAATATAAAGAAATACATAAGGTAGGGACTTGCAGGGATGATTTTAGGGGCTAAATTTCGCTCATGGGCTAATTTTCCATGGTTTTTCCAAAAACGAGATTTGCTATTTTAAAAATGATTCGCCCAAATTCTATAGGATAAAATTATTTTACCTTAAAAATCGCCAAAATGTTACAAAAACTAAATAAAATCCTTAGAAATTTGATTATTTTTAGAAAAATATCACCAATCATTTATAGTTGGCATATGAAGGATTAGTAAGATTCGCCAAGGTTTCTACATTTTAAAATAAATTTCCATCTTTAAAATCATCCCTGAGTTAGAACAAACTCCTAGGAAATATGATCTAAGAACAAACTCCTAGGAAATATGATCTAAGTCCTAAATACAAACACAATCAGAGCTGCCTAACTAATAGATTCTCCATTATTTCTCCAACACTCCCCTTTAATGGAGAAATGGATTGTCTACAATACAAATGCCTAAAATAAGTAACATGCCTACTGGTCTTAGTCTCATCTAGGTTTACAACTTGACTCTAACAATTTCATCTTGACCTTTATTGTTGTCAAATAGTGATGGAGATGGAGCTTCTTCCTTGGCTTGTTTCTCCAAATATGTTTCATCTTGACTCTGTTCGGCTTCACTGTCATCTTGGCTTTGTTCTTCTTCATTTTGGAACTTGGCGGATGACTATTGTTCTTTGTCCTCAACACCTCTGCAAGTTCTTGGAAGAATTTGTCTTTAATGCTTGCAAATTCTTCCAACTTCTCATAAGTGGGTTGCTTCCAATTCTGATTACAATCATCAATGTCCTGCTCAATGGAATGTTGCAACATCAATTCATAATAATACTTGATTTCTTCTGGGCTCCACACCATAAAAATTGACTCAATATTTTCTTCATCAATTTCTTCATTTTCTTCCATGTTTTTTTCATAATCAGTCACTACTGAAAATGAACTGTTGTCTTGTAAACCTGCACATTGAAAAACATTGTTACAATCATATGAAAAAATATAGGAAGAACCATTTTCATTTTGTTCTTCTAAGAGAGTTTTCCTTTCTTCATCTTTCTTCCGTATTGTAGTTTCATCCACCTGATCTGTAAGAAGGGTTAATTTTCCACTTAACAACTCATCTATGAGTTTCTTATCCTACAACATATGGAACCAACATTCACTTGAAAAGTTTTCATCATCATATTTAACTAAATTTACCAAAGATTCACCCACGGTTTCATTAGCAGTTATACATTCATCTCCATTATCAATCTCATTTGAATTCCCCAAATCACTAAATGTTATTTTACTGTCAATTTCTTCATTAATCATTGCAACTTCAATAAGTCATTTTCAGTCTCTTTACAGTTACGAGACTGTCAACACAATCACCATTTTCAACAACAATACCTTCATCAACTTCAACATTTTCACTCCACTTCTTCATTTCAAGAATATCCCAAAATATTTTTAGACTGGGTATTTCACCAAATTCATTGGAAAACCCTCCTTGATCCGATGGTACGAAAGTCGGCATAGGAATCTCTCAAAGAAACGAGAGCTGAAAAACTAAGTTGACAGTCAACATTCAATGAATCCAGGGCCCTCAAATTTTTCACTTAAAAGGGAGTAAATTTACAGAAGCTTAAATAGGCCTTGAAAACCCTTTGAGATTCTGTCTACAAAGCTAGAAAAGACAAGACACAAGATCCAAACTCGGGACCTTTATAATAAATTTTTATTTGATTTTCTAGATAAAACCATCTAATTCGTAGGTCGCGAGGAAGAGATATGAGATTCAAAGAATTTGGGTGAAGGAATCCCTTAGTAAACCCTCCCCGTCGTTATTATTATTGTCAAAAAGTTGAAACTTTATCCATCTTTTTTATTATTATCTGATACACAATTCCTCTCCGCGGACAGAAAACCGATGGCTTACACACCACTGGTGGCTCCTCTATGAGACAGCTCCCACATTCACAGATTCCTGCAACAATTAATAGGACGCCTGAAATGATGAGACACAGGTTCTTCTCACAACTACTCTTTCAAACGAGACAAAATTTGTCTTGCCCAATGTGCAACAACATGTCTTTCTGCAACCTCTACACCCTGCAAAAATATCTTCTCAGCTGCTTCACACCTCCCAACGCTACACTTCATGGAACGACCAACACTATTCTTTCCAACATAATGTACATTAATGATTCTTTAAATCATTTGCTCGATACTTATGATCATATTCTGATGCAGACACCGTACCCAATGCCGTGACCATGTAGAGGGCCAAGCATAACCAAACGCCTTCCATATACCCAATATTTTTCACAGTAGAGTTAGATCTAACCCAGTCTGGTTATCGGAAGCCTGGATCTCGTCGTGTCTCTTATGCAGAGACTCTCGCTGTGAACTTCCTAGGCCAGAAGAAAATTATCTAAGAGGTTTTCTACTGAGAAATTGGAGATCCAGGGATCAAATCTCATTCAGGCCAGCAACAACGATCCCTCGAATCTCATTACAACGTCTCTTGATCCCAAGGGATCAAATCTCATTCATACGTCAGTATTTCACACCAGTACGCCTCTTTCACGCAACAAGAGATAAGACTAAAAATACGAGAAAATCTTACAACGATCAATATGAGCAACTCCTCTACCTCCTTCTTTTCGGATCGTATCAGCAAAATGCTCCACGCAGCAAAAAACACGTCCACAGGAAGCTCAACAATGATAGTTCCTCTGGCGGATAAACATATTCCTCCATGCTGAATCACTCGCACGCTCTCGGGTCATCACCAAACCCCTCACACTTTTGCGACTTCACTGCTTCAAATCATGGCTCCTCACACCAACTACCAATGATCACGCTCTGATACCAACTTAGAAAATGGAAATGACACCAGCTCCTCACAGGTGAGGAAGGCTACACCTGGAGGTAGCCTAAGAATAAGAAATGCCACCCTATCAATCAATCAGGAATATAAACAAATAGATCAGGTAGGGAGTTAGAACAAACTCTTAAGAAATAGGATCCAAGTCCTAAATACAAAGCTGCCTAACTAATAGATTCTCCATTGTCTCTCCAACACATTTTTGATAAGATAATTGTTTCAAAAGATTTGAAATGAGAATCAAGAATATTTTAAGGTGTTTCAGGGAGGTCTAGAGTACAAATAAAGGAACACTACTATGCTGGAGTGTTGCCGAAGAGATTTTTTTACAGTTGGTACGCATGACAGATCCGAATGATATATATATTTTAATTATCTCTGAATTGGTGCTTCAAGATTGTTATTCCAAGAAAGTAACGAGGTTATTCAAAGACAGTGAGGGAATTAGATTGATCATGGTTGATTCAAGTGCTCTGATCGTTGAGGAGGAAAAAAAACCGATACACATTGCGGTGAAAGTGAAGTCTACAAAGAAGCTATTTAAGTGAAAATAAAGATCAGGTCTCTATCAAAATTAGAGCACGAGATGGGCTAATGGCTGGACAAGTCATATCAAGAAAAAATTGATTGCTGAAGAAAAATATACAAAGAGAGAGAAACCAGCTGTAAAGTGAAAGGTCCAAAATTTAGCATTGTTGTTCAAAAATAAGTCTGTGCATAGACAAATCATATCAACGAACACACAAAATGATCGTTGAAGAAAAATCTAGAAAGAGAGAGGAACCAACTATAAATTGAAAGGTCCAACATTTAACATTGTTGTACAAGAAAATGTCCATTAATAGCCCAAGTGTGATATCTAGATAGAGGGAAAGTACTCATTGATAGGCCCAACGTTCATTCAATAAAGGTATTTTTTTAATTTGGGCTATTCACACTTTGCTACATTTGAGAAATGAAATTTTATTAGTCCCTACAGGCATAGAGGGTAATTTGTTGAATTCATATTAGTTTGTCTTTTGATAAAAAATATTTTCATAATATTTATTGTTGGAACTAGGGAACTAAAAACATTGATTTTTATATAATAAAAAATATCATATATGCCATGATCTAATTGGATAATAGATTGGAGGTCTTATTGCCATCTTCGTTATTCCCAATGTTTTATATGTTAGCATATCTAAAGTTTTTGATCATATACAGTCTTTCTGAATTTTTACTTTTATTCTTGAAATGTTTGGATATCCAAAGTTTTGAAAATAGAGAGTCAATTTTTTATTAGTTAACTTCATATTAGTTTGTCCTTTGAATAATTTTTTTATTTTTACATACCCTCTATTGTTCGAACTATTGTTACTATTTTTTTGTTATTGTTATAAAATAATATAATAAATGTTTTTTCATACGTAACAATCTTCCACACTACATTCTTTCTTAAATGTTTACACAATAGTCCCGACAGACTTAAATGTTTACCTAACAAGCCTCACAACCTTAAATGTTTACTTAACATGCCTGTTACAATACACTTTCCTCCGTTTTTTTTAATGCAATGTTCTCTGTAGTGAATATGAGAAATATTTTTCTTCAACGACATTACTGGTTCACTGGTTCATTCTTGCTCCTTGCTTGTTCACCAGTTTCTTGTTTTCCTGTTGTTGTTGTTCTTGTTTGCATGTTGGTCTTGTTGCAGTTTGCATGCTTGGATTTCTACAACTGTGATTGGAACTGACCTTCTGTAGTTCCCCATTGACGGGTAGGTTTTAGTGCTGTGTTTATCTTCCTTTGATATTTGCAGTTTACAGGTGAGAAATTTCACTGTTGGGGATGCCTAAGTCGAAATCCTCTTGCATAACATATTTGTATGTGAGGAGAAAATACGATTTCCTTTTCCTATACGTCACTGTGGCTGCGATGGAGGTAACCTCTATGTCGAACAAGACGAAGACAACATTACATTCCTGCTTCTTTGGTCGTAGTAATCACATACAAAGATGGAAAACAAGAGGATTTTGAACGCTCCCAGTATTGAAAAATACCAACCATGAAAACTGCACCTTTCTTAATTGCTTTTAGAGTGGAAGGCCTTTAGATGGTCCTCACAACCTTAAATGTTTACCTGACAGGCCTCACAGCTTGAAATGTTAGCCTAACAAATGTGTTACTATACATTTTCCTCCGATTTTTTTGATACAATCTTGTGTGCAGTGAATTTGGCCAATATTGTTCTTCACCGACATTCTTGGTCGGTTGGTTGGTGCTTGCTCATTGGTTCACTGGATGTTTCTTATTGTTGTTTGATTCAAATTTGTAGGGTTGAGGTTCTGCAACTGCACTTGGGCCTTTTGGTGCTTCTCCACTTGTTTGTTATTTGTTTCCTGCTCTTGTTTACTTCAACTTTGCAAGGTTGGGGTCCTGCATCTGCAGTTGGACCTGTTGTTACAGTTTGCGGGCCAGGGGTCGCGCTTTTGTCCTTATCCATTCACTGATGGGTCTCAGTTTTGTGGTTGCATTATTGCATTGCTTGACAGGCTCGTTGTAATACATTTTCATCCTTTCTTTTTTCTTCTGCCATGTTGTCTGTAATGAATATGGGCGATATTGTTCTTTGGCAGTGTTACTCGTTCAGTGGTTGTTGCTTGCTCGTTGCTTGTTGCTTGTTGACTGGTTTCTTGTTTTCCTATTGTTGTTGTTGTCATTCTCCATTGTTGGGTGGGTTTCGTTGCTATATTTATGTTCATGTTCGTTCTTTGCTGTTTTCTATTTCCACTTTGTAAGTGAAAAATTTAAATGCTGGAGATGCCTGAGTCAAAATCCTCTTTCAGAACATGTTCATATGTGAAGAGAAAATTCGATTTCCTTTTTTATATGTCAGTGGGTGTTATGGAGGTGTTCCAATTGCGGATGCAAAATGCCAACCATGCAAAACTGCAACTTCCTTAAATGTTTGCATAGTTGAAGGCCTTTGCACGATCCTTACAGTTTTACATGTTTACCTGGCATGCCTCATAACATGAAATGTTTTCTTAATAGGCATGTTACAATATATTCCTCTGATTTTTTTATACAATCTTGTCTGTAGTGAATTTGGACAATATTGTTCTTCACCGACATTCTTGGTTGACTAGTTGATGCTTGCTCGTTGGTTCGCTGGATGCTGCTTATTGTTGTTTGATTCAACTTTGCAAAGTTGAGGTATTGCAGCCGCAATTAAGCTGTTTCGTACTTGTTTCTTCACAAACACATCTCTACTTGGAAAACACAAATTGGAACATGGTTTTACAGTTGGGACACCAAAAAATACTATTAAGATAAAATAATATGCAAATTTTTGTAGTAAATATAAACAACATCTCTTTTGACTTGAACCAGACTTTGTCGAGCTCCAACTATATTTCATAGTTGAGAATGTTTTTCCCATAGTTAATGTGTTTCTATGGATTCATTTTTATGAGACTAAGTGTTGTTGTGTGAGGGATAAAGTTCTCGTCTCCCTTTATTTTTCCTCTTCTAAACATGCTCGTTTTTCCCTTTTGTTCTTCCCCTCTATTATGCGTTTCTAGTTCTATACTTGGTCACGTTTCTGTGCTCGCACGTTCCCAGGGTGGCGAACTGACAAATCTTCATCTCCATCTATATTTTCATATCACGAGTCTAACTGACCGCCGTTCGTTTGCATACTTAGGCAATTTTATGAACGCAGGTTCACGGATAGGCGCTATCGAACTCTGGTGCCCCATGTTCGAGGTATACATATTTCACCCAAAACTTAGGTGCTCTACAATTCGACCTCAGGATCCTCGAACTCGCAAGCCTGAATCCACCTACAATGACTCCGTTTGTCTGACCCGCCTTTCCATACTTAGTCGAGTCTTCAAAGTTTTGTGGGTTCACGCACTCCTGGGTTCAGAAAAGTTTAAAATCATTTTTCGCTCCCCTCCATCCCCGCCACCTTCCGCCCATCCCAATGCACATTAATTATGCTTTTACTAGTGACAACCCACCATACATGTTCAAAAATATTGGCTTTAATAAGAGAAAATCTTGAGGACGTCTCCCATTAAAATGCATTAACAGGTGAATAGTATGGGATCTGACAATTTTTTTTGCGTCCATCATGAATTGGAAAAAAGTGTTGGTTATTTTAGTTTTTTTAAGGCATCCTTATAGTAACAGTGCAATATTGTACTACCATGCTGCCATCCACACACTTTTCATCCACAAATGTCTTCACGTCATGTCCCTCTTTAATATTGTCCATATATTATATGTTGTCATATTTGAGAATCTGCTTGCATATGGAAATGTTAACTCATGTTATTGGTGGCTATTCAACACACATATTCAAAAATATTGGCATTAATAAGTGAAAAGATCGAGGGCATCTTCCATTAAAACAAATTAAACCAAGATTTACGGAAGATTATACTATCATCCTCCAACGTTCGTTTTAAATACGTATTCCCATTTCTCTCTATCATCGAAGACTTGGGCTTTAAGGTGCCTTCGTTGTAATGTTCCTGGTCATGGACATGTGAGACAACTTAGAGATGCCATTCAGGCCCAATTGAAATACGAGGGAATGGTTTTGTGTGACGTCGGCTTTGAGCAAAAAAAAACTCTGTTAGCCAACATAAACTCAGACAAAAAAAAAATCAAGTATCTTGTGATTGGTGTTCTCTTTGTATTTGATGCTTTGGTTTGTTGAAAGGCCTGCCTGAATATTTATGTGTTGAAATTATTTTTTTTGTTACTGGGAGTTGGAAGGGACTTCCAGGTCACATACTAAGTGGTCTTGCGTTGAAGTATATATCTTCTTCCAACAACACAGATTTGGAAAGTGTATCAAATTCTGTAGACCACACAAGCATTTATCTTTGGTCAGAGGAGTCGCACATATCGTGGCTTGCAAAATGGTCTGGAATATTAAGAAATGACGCCAAATATTACTCCATTCGCGAATATACTCAGAAATTATAAATTTGGATCGTCACGAATGTGAGAAACTGTATGGGTGGTTGAATCAACATCCTAAAATTATTGAAGTTTCTATTTCAAAGTTTGTTGAGCAACTTCTAGGTGTGGTAACAGACTTGACAGAAAGTCAGATTCTTTATCAAAGTTTGTTCATCGTCCTCTGGATGTAGTAACAGAGTCGACATACAATCAAATTTCTATCGCTAATGCACATTTTGTTTTCACTACTCCTATGCATATGATTGCATATGGGTCGATGAGCTTGCCCCTCTTTGCACACATATTCTCCTTCTACTTGAAGGTGGGTATATAACCAGGGAATAATGCTCTCAAAATTTTCTAATTCATGCATCGACATGTAATTGGGAAAAGTTAGTGGGAAGGAATTTTGGATTATGGACTTTGCAACACTTTCTAAAGATTACTTTGTACTACCACCTTCTGCAAGAAGTTTGACAAGTTGAGGTAATGATTTGGTTTCTGAAAATCACCTTTTAATATAATCATTTTGTTTCATTCTTTAGAAGAGAGCTTGTTGTGGTAGTGTATTCCAGAGCTGTTTCCACCCAATATCAATCTTCCTGCTATTTCCCTTGCTTTGAATAAGGAGAATGCATTTCTTCTGTTGTAGTGGATTCGATATTTGAAAAAAAAGAAAAGGATTTTCTCGATGCTTGAAGTAAGTGCCTTCCTGGTCATAGAGTGCTTCCATCACCAGCTTGCGTTTACACAACTTCTTTTATTGCTACCTTCTTTCTTTGTCCTGGTGGTGGATCCATCTATCCCAACCAACATGATGGAAATAAACTAGCTCTAGCTCTAGGGAATTTGATCGCTTTCGGGTATCTGAGTTGACTATATATTAATTTCATTTAAATTAAAAAGGTTTATGTGTGAAACCTAATGTTAAACATAGAAAATACAATTTCTTATATCTTAAAATATAGAACAATGTATTTTTTTAACACACGGTTGTTCGAAAAGTTTCAGGCATTGTTTGGGATTTACGTCCTTCAAGGATGTTAATTAATCACACAATTAATATTGCTTGTGCCAATGAAATCGAGTTGTCGTCTACTATGACAATTGCATTAAAACTACAATGTCAGATAATAGATGTCTAGCATGTACTTAATGTCAAGTTCATTATTGCAAAGGACACCTAATGCCCAAATATTTTTGGACTTAGAGAAACATTGCAGTTGTCGTGACAAAGCAACACTAAAGTCGATGTTCTTTGTAGGTTTGACAATCCTACAGTCTAAGTTCTTTGAAAATTACAACCCTACTTGTTCACCGCATTGCCACACTGTGTTCAATGGCACTGTTCCCATTTCCATCGCCAGTGTCAATGTCCAAAGCCAAATCTATTTGGAGCGTGGACTCATCGTCAGTGTGGATGTCTTAAGGTGAAACTACCTGGAGCTTGGGATCATGACTTCTTACACTTCACATTAGTATTAGTAGTGACCTAAAATTGATTGTATGTTCAGTCTATTACTACATCCAGAGGTCGCTCAACAATATTTGATATAGAAACTGGATGTCTGTCAAGTTTGTTACAACTTTGGCATAAAATGTTCTGTTGTTTTAGAATGTTGATTCAAACATGCATACAGTTTCTCATGTTCCTGAGGATCCAATTTTATAATTTCCTTCTGAGTGTATTCGGGCATGGATTAATATTTGGTGTCACTTCCAAATATTCCAGACCATTTTGTGGGTCGTGATGTCTTCCACCCCTATGACAAAAGATATATTCTGATGTGATCTGCAACATTTGATACACTTTCCGGATCTGTGTTAATGGAAGAAGCTATGTACTTCAACAGAGGAGCATTTTGCAGGTGGCTTGGATGTCCCTTCTAATTTACAACAATAAAACAAAGAAATTCAACATACAAATATTCAAGTAGGCCTTTCAACCAAACAAATGATCGAATACAGGGAGAATAACAGTCACAACATACTTGAATTTTTTTTGTCTCAACTTTTTTTGGCTAACATGATTCCC
>ML793452.1:49367-70934 GCA_009831015.1 Picea engelmannii | reverse complement strand
CTATTAATATATATTAATATGAATACTATTGGAATAAATATAAACAATTTCTCTTTAAATTTTCCTTGTTTTCTTCCCCTCTATTATCCCTTTGTGGTTCTATATTTAGTCACATTTCTATGATCACAGCTTCCTGGATTCACAGATTGGCAGAGGTTCATATTTATCTATATCTTCACACCATGATCTCGACCGACCGTGATCCCTTTCAATACTTAGCCAATTATCTGACCACTGGGTCTCGGGTTTGCGGTATCCAACACTTATGTCCCCTGTTCTGTCATATACATCTTGCACTCAAAAAAATTCTGTAATCTTCAATTTATGCTTTTACTAGTGAGAACTCACTAGGGGTTCAAAAAGATTGGCATTAATAAATGAAGAGTAGATGTTGTTCTGTGTGGTACTTATCTCTTTTTCCCTTTTCTTCTTCTTGTCTATTATCGCTTTCTGGTTATATACTTAGTCACCTTTCTATGATCATGGGTTTCTGGGTTGGTGGGCTTACATATCTTCATATCCATCTATATCCTCACATGACGAGTCCGACTGACTGTTGTTCCTTTCCATACTTAGCCAATTTTATGGCCGTGGTTGCCGGGGATGGTGCTTTCGAACTTTGTTGCTTCTTGTTCCGTGATATGCATCTTGCAGTCAAAAATTCTGTGATCTACAATTCCACCGCAGACTCCTCGAACTCGCAAGATTCACTCTACCAAGGTTCACAAAAGTTTGAAAGCATCTGTCGCTGCCTTCCATCCCGACTAAATTCGCACCCTTTCCAATGCACATTAATTATGGTCTTACTAGTGACAACCAAACACACTGGTATGAAACAATTGGCATTAACAAGCAAAAAAACCTCGAGGACATCTCCCATTAACACTCATCAAACCACCATTTACAGTACTTGGAATGACCACCATTCCTTTCTATACTTATCCAAATTTTTCCACCTGTTCCATGATATACATCTTGCACCCAAAGAATTCCCTGATATAGAATTCCACCTTGGGTTCCTCCAACTTGCAATCTTCACTTTACCCGAATTCATAAAAAATTTCAAACCATTTATGACTCTCTTCCATCGCTGTGACAATCATGCCCTTTCTAATACACATTAATTATTTCGACCTCTAAATTAACTTCCATTGTTCTGCGACCTACAAATAACACTCGGACCTCCGTGATATACAAATTGACTACCAGAATCCAACATGTTCCCCTCTTCCATGTTACACATTATGCATTCAAATGTTTCGATCTATACAATTTGACCGTTGGGGCCTCACGTTTTCTGGGGAGACCTTGTCACCGTATTTTGGATCCTCGGGTTGGAGGGTTCATGAAATCTCCAATTCCTAATCATTGTTTCCTATGCTGGCCATCCTTGTACTTCTTTCCAAATATGCAACACCAAAGGTTTAATGCTAAGAATTCATCATGCAACAATCATAAATATCATCATTAATAAGTAAAATCCTCGAGGACTAACTATCTCTACACATTTTTTCCAAAAACATGCAGAGAAGATCTTTCCAGGTAATGGGAAAGCTATTACAAATTTCAAATATTGGCAAAAACAAGTCCGGGTTACCGTTTCCCTATTCCATACTTAGACACTTCTTCTATTGCAGGTTCCTGGACTAACGGGCTCAAAATTGTGTTTCAAATCTTCCGCGACTTGCAAACAGTGCCCAGAGTTCCACGATATACAATTTGTCCACTGGAATGCCCCATCACGAGCCCGATCGTCCACCATTCCTTTAAATACTTAGCCGCAAGTTGGTTGTATGTCCATCGCATGGTACATTTACTATGTATTGAGTCTGGCCTATCGTTTCTCTATTCCATATTTAGACACTTTTTCAATTACGGGTTCCCAGATTGGCAGGCTCAGGATTGTGTTTCCAATGTTCTACGACTAGCAAACAATACCCAAAGTTCCACGATATGTAATTTGTTTGCAAGAATGCACCATCATGACCTCTTCCATGTTACACGTTCTGCAGTCAACACTCTCGACAGATACAATATGAAACTCGGGCCCTCTCCTTTCTTGGTTGTATCTTGTAGCCCTATTTTGAAGCACCATCAACTGCTTTCGATAATTAGCCATTTCTTAATTGTTGTTCCCTGTCCCCACCACCTTCCTACTTCTTTCTCGATATGCAATTGGCAAACTTTAATGTTAACACTTCATCATGCATGAACCTTAAACATGTCATTAATGAGTGAAAGGCTTGAGGAGATGTCCCACACTTCTGCCATATACAAAGTGACTTCCGAACCCATATCATCCCCTCTTCTATGGTACACATTTTTCACTCAAGTTCCCAGACATATAATTTCACCCTCGGGAAGTCACGTCTCCTGGGGAACCATTGTCACCCTAATTCTAAAGCTTGTCTGACTACTTTCGATACTTTCCCATTTCATGGATCCTTGCGTTGGCGGGTTCACAGTATCTCCACTTCTTAGGCACTATTTATTGTGCACACCACCTTTGCACTTCTTTCAAAGTATGCAATGACCAAGGTTTAATGCTAATAGTTCAACATGAAAAAACCGTACAGACTGTCATTAAAAAGAAAAAGGCTCGACGAGACAACACATTGAATATTGCCACAGAAGTTTCACAGAGACATGCATAAAATATCTTTTCACGTAATGGGATATATATTACAAGTTTCAATATATTAGTGAAAACGAGTCCGCCCAACTGTTTCCCTATTCGATACTTGAGCCACTTTTTTGATTGCGGGTTCTCAGATAGGTGGGCTCACGATTTCACTTCCATTGTTATGTGTCCTGCAAACAATACCTGGTGTTTCACGATATACAAATTTCCCTCTAGACTGTCCCATCATGCCCTCTTCCGTGTTATGCGTTTTGCACTCAAACATTTCTAAGACATACAATTTGACCCTTGGGCCCTCACCTCTAACGGTTGTACCTTGTAACCCTATTTTGAAGCCCGCCCAACTGTTTTCGTTAATTAGACACTCCTTAATTTCTCTTTCTCATCCCCGCCACCTTCGTGCTTCTTTCTTAATATGCAATTAGTAACCTTTCATGCTAACACCTCACCATGCAGGAACTGTCAACATTGTCATTAATGAGAGAAAATCTCAAGGAGATCTCCCAATAATATGTATTAAACCAAGATCTGTGGAGAGTTATATTATCCCTTCATATTGTTCATCTCAAACATGGGTCACCGCGTTGGCCCGTTCATCAAATCTCCAATCCTTAATTTCTCATTGTTGTACCTGCCATGTTCACACTTCTAGGTATGCAATTACTAGTCTTTAATGCTAACAACGCATCATGCAACAACCGTCAAAATTGTCATTAATGAGCAAAAGGATCAAGGACATCTCTCATTCACATGCATTGGACCAATATTTGCGTAGGGTTATATTAGCCCTTCCAACTCTTCATTTCAAACATCGTCTGGAGAAAACCAACGTTCTCGTAAATTTATGGCAGCAACTCGATATAAGTTCTATGGAGATACAATGAATATCTTTGGATGTGAGGACCAAAACTTCCAGTGGTCCAGGGCATACTCTTACTATTCATCCCGTTTCGCCTAGAACGAAGTGATTTGGACCTCTAGAATCGCTCGTGCAGGCTGTGTCCCTGAGGTTTTCGACTGTAAGGAGGTGGTCTCTTGGTGCACCAAAAAGTACATTTCAAGCCAAATAATTATTCCACTGTGAGAACATTCTCATGTTTCTTTGTCACCTCAGGTCTTTTGTAAGATGTTAAGATTGCCAGAGCCAACATTGACCTTCAAAGGACAAGACTGCAAACAGTTCCTAGAAAAACATGATAACGGGTTGGACCTCTTACCCAAGTTCCTCGAAGACCCGACAACAGTTCCTGAAGATATCACAAAGTTGCAGGTCAGTTCCTTTAGAAATCCATTCTGGGAAATTGCTTGGTTGTTTACAAGAATAACGAGACAAGAATCCATGACAAGCATTTCCCATATAGTTATTTATATTTTGTACTTCACAGTAAAGGAACAATTCATTTTTTATTGGGGGAAGATAATTTCCATTGAAATCCATTCCCAAATATCACGATTCAAGGAAGAGAATAAATTTTATATGTCATCCTACTTGATTTTCGCATTAGTGCATTGTTGTCCGTTTCCAAAATTGTCTTTGTCCAAGAAAATAAACTATGAATTCGACCCAGTAACATTTTGGTACCAGGCCTTGTGGAGGCACCTCCCATTGTTTTTATGAGGTTTTTAATGACTTTGTCTGAGTTTTCTAGGATTTATTGTTAGGAAAGGATGCTCCCCGGATGTCTAGCCAAGAAACCAAGTTTTTGAACAGGAAGGGGACACTTGAACGAAAGGAAAATTACAGTGTAATAATGATCTTTGGATCCAAGGAAAATCCTGCTTTCCTTCCATGTCACATCACAAACAAGATGTTTCTTACAGAAATAACAAGGCAATACAACCACTGGTTGCATTTTTTCCATGTCAAGAGAAAAACATAGTTCATTCCTCTGCCTTGGAAAGTTGGGGACTTCGTGTTCAAAAACGTCAACAAGATTGACGAATTCGCAGGCCATTTCAAGAAATTCAACCTAAAATATGATGAAAGGGTAAAAGGGTTCGACCCTAATGGGATTTTTCGATAACATTTAATATCAGTTGGCTTTAGCAGCTCTTTTATCCATAGACGCTTGACCAAATACAAAGACAGTGACAACAACACTCCTTCTTCTAACGATTGCAATGTAGATACATTGCAAATCCCAACTGAATTGTACAAACAACAAGGAAAAGGCTCCGGTGAGAAGAGTGTCTAGTCCCCGGCCAACACTCCCAAGAGAACGACATCACGGATCATCGCTTCAGCGACCCACCCTAGTAAGAAAGCAACCCAAGAATCTTCAAATGGAGGAGGAGATACGAACTCTCCTCACAGAAAAATTGATAGTTCTCACAAGCTTCCCCTGACGAGGAAGAGAAAAAGCATTATAGACCAGGCGGAAGAACCCGAAATTGAAAGTGAGGACATGCAACTTGGAACATCTATGGATGCCATGTTCCGAAAATTTGATCCACCCACAAACGTGATGCACCATAGTTCCACAATGGAAATAGCTGAGACCAACATTTTTGATGAAGATGAATCCTTCATATTCTAGAGTGCTATTTTTGATAGCCAATCTAAAAATTTAATTATTGAAAACAAAGATGTAACAAATAAGAAAGTCAAATCTCGTTCAGAGATTAACTTTAGGAAAATGTAGCCATCCCAAATCTCCCGATTTCACCGCACAACTGAAAACAAAGATTGACTATTAAATTTTTAGATTGGCTATTTTTGATAGCCAATCTAAAAATTTAATTATTGAAAACAGAGATGTAACAAATAAGAAAGTCAAATCTCGTTCATAGATTAAATTTAGGAATTGAAGCGGAGAATGCTAAACTGAACGGTCGAATCAAGGAATTGGAGGAGGATTTCATTGCTACCCCAGTGTTTTCCAGTCTTTTAGTAAAAACCATGCCCGCTACCCCTGTAACCAAGTTAAGAGGATCCTCCAGCCTCCTCACATCCTGTAGAGACTATGTAGAGAAGAACATCAAGAAAATAATGCAGCTAATTACAGAATCTTGGGAAACATCACAAAATATAGCTTCCTTTCGAAAGAGGGCAAATGATTTGTAGGGACATTTGCAGATGAATTTAAAAAATGAAGAACGTTTCTATGAACAGATGATGATCCCTTTTTCCAACCATGCCATCAACAAATGAGATTTGAAAAGAAGACAAGAGGATATCCCCTCCCCAAAGCGGGTCAAACAATTAAAAGCATGCTGGAAAGAGAAAGAT
The DNA here is from genome assembly GCA_009831015.1 of Picea engelmannii. Taxonomy (NCBI): domain Eukaryota; kingdom Viridiplantae; phylum Streptophyta; class Pinopsida; order Pinales; family Pinaceae; genus Picea; species Picea engelmannii. The sequence continues at coordinate 65,064 of ML793452.1, read as the reverse complement.
AAGAACCTCCATCTCATTGTCGAATCATGTGAACAAGACATATCAGAGAAAGAAGAATATTCAGAAACCTGGCCCAAAGAGACTTAGTCGGAAGTATCAATGAGGTTCAAGAACCAAAATTAATTCTCAAATCCTTGTCCTTAATCAAACAAGCCTTCGATGAAGAACTTGATATTTTAAACGGGTTGTCTTTAGAAATTTTTTACGACATCCTTGAATATGGTGAAGATGACGTCGAGAACTGGCTAGTGGACTATTCAACACACAACAAAGAAATTGAATAGGCTCTGCATAATATTTCTATGGATATAAGGAAATTATAAAATGAGCTTTTCGACATAGAAATCCGGGATGAAAACAACATGCCCCCCATGAGAAGCTACATTGAAGAATGGCTCCAAAGGAGAATGAACAAGCTCACCGATGAAGGGAAACAACCTGTTGGCATGATTCCATTGGTTGTCGACGAGAGAAACAAAAACGCATCAACTTCATAGTAAGTCTATACTAATCACATCTTTCTTTCTTTATCAATCCAGTTATTCTACCTCTTTAAATATAAATCTCTAACCAAAGACTCATAACTTCCAATTTTTTCTTTTTAGGTCTTCCTCTTTACCGTCGTGCACTTCTTCTTTCTACAGTCCTAATTCTTGTACTTATTTATTTTATGGTCTGTGGGAGCCCCAATCCCAGCCTATACGACAAACACATTTAAATTTCCAGAAATATGGAACAAATTATAGAAATATGTAACAGACACTTTTAATTTTTGATAAATGTCAAAGAAAACTAATTCGGGAACAATTTTTGCGACCTGCTTTCAGAATGCTAAATTTATTTCCTTCAACTATGATGGATGTCAGGAAATTGTTTTTATTATATTTGAATGTTTAATGTGTGTGATTCCTAGTCCTTTTTTCCAAAAACCTTTATTTCAAGTCACTGAGACAAATTTTTTCTAAGTCCCATGTTTGAACTATACACACCCCAGGAAAAAGCAGCCTCGTTCGCATATTAACCACATATTAATATAATATTATGATTTACTAATTCGGGAGGTTTTTTGGCGGTCATCTACCAACACAATGTCTTATGGCTGGCCTCTGACACACTACCACGAGGCATCCTCTGCATGGATATCACCTATACTTCAAGCTGCTTCCCACATGTCTTTGTTGTTTCAGACTTCTATTTCTACCTCAGTCCCACCATAGTGGTGCATTTATTCCCATTCCAACCTGGCATGGACTATGCTTCCATGCAACACTTGTTTTGTATATGAAAAGGTATAGTGAAGTGACTCGTGTAAATGGCCAATGTGATTATGCAATGAGGTCTTTTTGCAAATTGACTTAAAAAGTATAAGTAACTTAATTTTTTTTCTAAAAAGGTCAAGTCAGATATCCAGAAAGAGGGAAAGTACACATTGAATGGCCCAACATTCATTCAATAAAGGCATTTTTTTGGGCTATTCACACTTGCCACATTTGAGAAGTGAAATCTTGTTTTTGTATATGCAAAGCAATAGTGAATGAGTCATGCAAATGGCCAATGTGATTATGCAATGAGGTCTTTTTGCAAATTGATGTAAAAAGTATATCTTTTGTAAAAAGGTCAAGTTAATTAAGAAAACATGTTTTTAAAATAAATAAATTAATGTTTGGTTTAATATATTCAAAGATTGTAAATGGAAAATGAGTGTAAAGTATTTATGTAAAAATTATAAAAGTTTTTAAACAAATGCAAAAATTGTTGTATATAATTGAGAGTTATTGAACCAAAGCTAAGTCATAAAATGTGTCCAAAGTTTATAGATTTCATGTGAAATCCTAGTTATATCAAAGACCGAGGTTGAGAATTTACTTGATTCCAATAAATGTTTAAGGAAAGTAAAAAATCAAAGTAGAAGTGGAAGTCAAATAGAGATATAATGGAGTCAAACCTGCATTAAAAGTTTAAGAGTTTGACAATTTGAGTTAATGTCCAGGATTCAAAACCAAAGTTAATATGTAAAAACTAAGTTGAGTGTTTATGTAAGGTAATATTCAAAGCCAATTTGTTGGTGGCATGATCATCATGCAAAGTCCATGTAATGAATGTTTAAAAAAGGTCAAGTTTATAATGAAACCCCCTTGCAAGTTAGGTTAGAAAAGTTATTTTTGAATCCCAAGTTGATGTTGCGAGAAAGTGCTAATGTAAAGAGTCAAATTCAAAGTCAAGTGCAATTGTGGGTCCAAAGATCTTGGTTTTGTAATGAAGTTACAATAGTAAAAGTCAAAGTCAAGTCAAGTTTAAGTTATGTCAAATCATGGTATCGGTGTGTCAATTAAGTTTGCCAAGCCAAGGTCATAGGTGTTTTTTTGGATGGAGACGTCACTCCAACAAGAAACAATTTTATATAGTAGCTAATATCTGAATAATTATACAAGAAAATGACATAAGAGCAACTATATAACAAGGATGACGTAAGAAAACAATAGAAGAAGACAGACTTTTGAAAAAGTGCATCAAGAAGTATAATTTCATAGGGATGATGCAACCAAATCAAGATGAAAGAAGAAGAGGGTAGTGAAATAAAATGAAAGAAGATGATCATGATCCTATGTTTGTAAAAGGGCTAGATTAGCCTCAAATGAAAATTTGAAATTGTAAGCACATATGTAAGATGATGATGTAATGAATGTAATTTGTGATAAGGAAATTATACCCCCATAATTTGAATGTCGAATGGTTCATGGTAAACCAAAAACCACTTTTTATGAAAAATGAAGGTTTGTGGTTTACTAGAAACCACTTGATGTATTGATGGTTCATGATGAGTCGAAATAATTTGAGAATGTTAATGGTTAAGGGTAAATTGATGTAAAACCCAAATAATTGTAATGATTAAGGGTAAATTGATGTAAAACATAGATGATGTAATGGTTGAGGGTAACCCAAAATGTGGTTACGGGTAAGACAAAGAGAACCCATGATGATTGATTGATGAAGTTGTGGGGGAGTAAAAGGTATATGTATGACGATTTGTTATTTGAGAATTGTTGATGAACCATGTACAAGAAATATTTTCCTAGAGAACTGGCCAATACAATGGCTGATGACCCATGTATTCAGGTGGATGGTGACTTTTTTATGGACTTCAACAAACACAATGCTTATATTTTACAAGCAAAATATGAACATTGAAGAAGATTGAGGATACAGAATGAAGAATACCAAATGTGTGTAGGAGACAAAAGATGAAGAAAAAAGATAAAATATGAATATTGCATAAGATAGAGGATGAAGACAAACAACATCAAATCCAAAGATTGTAGAAGATGAAGATGAAGATTTGACCAATTCAAAAGATCAATTGAATAGATACATGCTGATGATTGAATATTGAAATCACAAGTATTTGTTAAGGATGAGTATGAAGAATTAAATCCTACTTGTGATCTATGACGAACACATTATAATATGTTAATGATGTAGACCACACATAAATGTCTACGTACAAATTAAAGATCAAACAAAGAGAGAAATTATAGATAGGGATTTGATAGAATCGAGTTGAGTGATTCATGGAGATATTATTGGAGATAGTTATGGAGATGGTTGAAATTTAATATCTAATTATCGCATAGTTTTCATGGTCATCTAAAGCTATGTAAAGAGACCAATTGTACACTAGAGACACACATGGGAATGGTATGATTGAATATAATTTCTCCTTTGGGGGTATCTTAAGTGTAAACTCTCGATGTCCCTTTCTTATCTTTGTGTTTGTTTTTATTGTTGTGCATCTTAAATTCCCAATAGGTTCCTAACCAGACAAAGACGACCAAGGAAATATTGACCAGAGCGATCTCTATTGGCTTGTGGCCAAAGGAATTTTGTGTTTTTATTCAAAAATAGGGAGGATATAAACCTCAATTTTCACTATGGACCATACTTCACGAGATCTTAAGGTATGTTCTTCACCTACTAGTCCCTATAATTCAACCCAAAAGGAGAAATCACGACAATCCCTATATGGCTTAAGCTACCCCTCCTTCCACTAATATTTTGGGATGAAATCTCTTTCAAATCCATTAGGGACAAGTTGGGTTGATACATTGACTGAGATAACCAAAAGGAAATCTATATACTTGTGAGTGGGAAATATGTGTTGAACAATGAAACTTAGTTTAACTAGATGCATATATAATGAATAGTTTTTGTCAAAAGATAATTCATATAATAAATAAAAATAACATTGTTTTCTATGCAAATAGGACAATGATAAGAATAAAGTAAAAACAAGTAAAAACAATTCGCATAAAACTTTGTAAAAATACGCAAAAAAACAAATTGTTCAATGTGGAGTAAAACTTAGTAAATAAATAAGTGAAATGCTTAATGGGGAGATTAACATATAAGGGAATAAATGTAAAGTTTTTGGATTAAAATAATTTAGCATAAAACTTTGCAAAAATAAGAAAAAAGGTAAAGTGTTCAATGTGCAGTAAAACATAGTAAAATATGCATATGCTAAAAAAATGTTTTTTTATGTATGTTATCACACACTCTGTAGCTTGGGAAAATCCCAACCCAATCCATAGAAGTGTGAAAACTATGGGATTACCTACCCAGTGTTACCTTAGACATATACTCCCCTCGCTTTAGTGATGATGAAATCACCACAAGGGGGGAATCCCAATGACCCTAGGGGGATTGAAATAGAAAGTGTAAGAATGATAGATGAAAACCCTTATGAGTTGATATTGGAGAGGAGTAAGTCTTGAGAGTGATTCTTGTAGATGGAGAATGGTTTCCAAGTATAGAGTACCTGCAAAACAATGTTAGCCCTGCCCAGAACAAGACAAATAATAGATATACAAGCCTTAAACCAAGGTGGATCATGCAAGAAACCTTTCTATCCCAAATTCCAGCAGTATATATATATATATATATATATATATATATATAGAATATGTTAATAGTTGCAAATTTAGCCCTCCAAAATTTAGCACAAGATATTAGAAATAAAGCTAGCAATGACTAGTCAAACTTCCAATGTTTAAAACAATACTTTGGTGGCTTTAAGGGCTACTTATTAAGTGTTATCAACAATTTATTATAGAAACCAAGTTTCTGTAGCAATCAATTTCTACAAAAACAAGATCTAGCCACATAAATCAACAAGTAAACCACCCAACAATTAGCCAATAACCAGTAGAACAATAACCAAGGTTTACAAGTGAGTTTCAATGATAGATTAATGAACAAAGATTGAAATAAGATGAGTTTTTTGCAACCCCGTTGGTTGTAGAATTAATTTGTAACAAAAAAGAGAATTACTAGGCTAATCAAGACACCCCTAGGGCACAAGAAAACTTTTAACATATAGAATCTATTCCAATACCTAAAAAATTCACGCATACCAATGCAACGATTTTATATCTCCAATGCAAGTATATTAGTTCCTTATCAATTAGGTTAATGGAGTCTCCTATGTAAGATATAGTTGTATTAATTCTCTAGGGGTGTAAGCCTTTTTACTCCCCAGAAAAAAACTAAACTAGCAAAGTAAATCTAGGAGGGTGTAAGTCATTTTACTCCTCCTAGCAACCTTTGCAAAGTAGCTTATTTAATGAGGACAAAGAAGAATTGATGGAGGGTGTATTCCTTTATAATGCTCCAAGGATTTAGACAAATTTATCTTGAAACAAGAAAAACACAATTACTGCAGAAATTCCTTACCAATTCCAAGAAAAAGCATGAAGAACCCCTTCCTTATCAAGCATATTCCATAAAACATCACCAAGAACATGCATCCAAGAGATAGCACCTAGCTTATTCCTCCAAAATACAAGTAGAAACATCCACAAAACATCAAAGAGATGGCATGCCTTTCCCAAGTAGGGAGAAAATTTCAGCCTAGTAATATGTAATTCCCAAGTGAGTTATGTGTAAAATGACAACGGGGCGACCTCTTTTTGTAGGAGGTCACCTAAAACCCATTTTTACACAATTCAAAATGTCAACACCAAATTAGGGAGGTCATCCTCCTCATTTTTCCTTTAAAACTTTAAAATTCAAATTTACAAAAAGAAAATCCCCTTTTAGGGGTGACGTCATGCCCTAAAGGGTGACATTGGGCCACTAGAAGAGACATTTTGGTCTAGGGTGAAAATTGTTGGGCTTCCATAAGCCATATATCCTGCCAATAAGTTTCATATGCATTCCAAGTGTCTCTCTCTCCACCAATCCAAACCACATCACCAACAAAAAACCTTGTACCATCAAACCCTACCTTTACAAGTGATGACAACATCCCCAAAGGAGAAGAGTATGGCCTCCAAAGGCGAACGTTGGGCCTGGGAAGGCTAGCGAGTCACCTCCAATGGATAATAAAATGACTCCAAAGGAAACATCCCTTATCCAATTTGTTCCAAGGAGACGGGGCACATCATCCAACATGTGGGCTTCATGCCCCAAATGAAGGTCCAATGAACCTTCTGCCTCCATGTTCAAAATTTCACCTGTCAAGGAGCTGCAAATACAAACAAGTACGCCCTCCAAAGGTACACAAGTCACAATATCATGTTAAGTAAGCCATATATGATAAAAAAACCATCCAATCATGTGCATCAAATTTCCCCTTTTCAAAATAAACAAATGCTCAAAGATCTTATACAATTTTTCAAATTTAGATATGGGAGGGGTGCCATAATGGCCTATTGGGTGAACCAATTCTTCAAGTAGGGGATGTTCCCAAGGTCATGTGGTGAATGTGAGGTGGATGGGGTTAGAATTATAGTTATGGGGCTTCATGACATACAAGGGCTCGTATTGTCCATGGGGTCTCCACTAAATGAACCTATGACATAGCATGTTCATTCGTGAGATATTAAATAATACCCCTAATTTCACTAGATATTTATAAATGCCTCCCAAAATCCTTTTTTTATCCCTCCCAATACTTTTTCCAATAAAAAAAACCCTATTTTTACTAGATATCCCGTATTTTTACCAAATACCCTTTTTCATACCCCACAATGCCCATAAACCCCCATATACCCTACATCCCCCCAATACCTACAATATATTGACTCTATCTTTCATAGTTAAAAAACATCCTTTATTAATGAACATGATAATATATTGGTCAATAAGGTGAAGCCCCAGTGGTATTGTCTCATTTATGGGTGCCTTTGTTGAGGGCTAGCCACATCATTTTCCTCTTTTTTTAAAAAAATATTTTTCGAAGCCCTTTATTAGCCATTTATTTTTCATGTGTCACCAAGTTGAAGTCAATAAGTGACACTAAAAAGGAAATGCATAGCTCACATATGCTCTAGTTTGGTTTGCATGCATTTCCAAGTTGAAGACAATAAGGGGAACTAAAAGGAAATGCATAGCCCACAAATGCTCTACCATGGAAAGTGTTATTTAATTAGTTATTTATTTTATGTGTCCCTCACTTTTTTGTGAATCATTTTATTTCTCTCGGGATCTTAGGGCGATATTTGATTGCATGAAGTTTTTTCTAGGGCACCTCCAAGCCTAGTGGCCCCTTCTTCCCATGAAATGAGGTACATGCCCTTCTTGGGTCAATACGCCCGAAAACCTAAAAGACGGGGAAACAGGAGGGAAGAAGTGATGGAAGGTGGAAAGTATGAGCAGGAATAACACAATGACCCTTCAAGGAGACCCCTCGGTAGAAACCCTTTCCCTGAGGATGACCACTTAGTAGGAAACCATGACACTCACCAAGGTGAAATAGTGAAAAAAACATAATTTCCAAGAAAATATTTTTTAAATCAAGAAAGGATCCTTAGAAACATGTTCAAATGCTCCAAATATTAAAATGACACTTACCACGATACCGGTCTTGTTACCTCGTGAAGAAAGACCTACTTTCCTCTCTAGGCCAAGTTGGGTGTGGATGGTGCTGCCATCGATTGGGTGATGATGCGTGGTATGGTAGGGGCCTCTGCCTTCTCTTCTTCCTCTCGGTACTCCATTTATGCAACCTAAGGGCCTCAAGACATCACTCCTTAGTTATCCCTAGGAATGTGGTATAACATATGTCTCCTACTCAGGGACATGTACTCGTCGTAGAGTAGATGATAACCTAAACATCTCCTGGTAAGACACGTGCTACATACATTGAAAAAAAAAACTCTGGATATTGAAGGTGGTTCACTCACTCTTCGTCCTTATGATAAAAAATTCAAAATTTTGACTACTCTTTAAAAGAAAAATTTGCTTTTTTTTTTATCAATAATTTCTAAACTAGCATGTAACATGATGAAAGAAAATGATGTGAAGTGAGTATGCAATAATGCAAGTAGAGAAAAATGAAAAATGAGACATGACATGCAAATATAAGAAAATGCAACTAAATTATTATGAATAAGAAAATGCAAATGCAAGGGAAAACAAATGACCTACCTACTTACCTGGGGCTTGGGCCCTGAAGAGGCCAGGTTCCTTTGATGTAGGGTCAGAGAAGAGACCCATTAACCGATAATGGAATATTTATCCCATCCATGGCATGAAAGCAGTGTTTTCCTTTCTCTGAATTCTTCTTGGCGATGTTAGGGCCAAGCCATAAAACCTTGTTCATTTCATCAAACTTGGGCTCACCTCTCTTCTTATTCCACATGAGGGAAAGGCTTTCTTCACTAAAGTTAATATAAGGTATGTTTTCAATGTAAGGTTGAGAAGGTGGTTTTTTCCTTGACCATATCTCTAATAGCTTGCTCCCTCTTTTTATCTTCCTTGTCTTCCTCCTTCTTGAGTATCTTGATGGATCTTGGTTCTTTTCCATGGAATTCTGCAAGCTATTCTTTTTATTTATCTGTCCTTGGAAGTAGTTTGTCGATGCAATCTTCTTGTGCAAAGGGAAATTTATGTGGATCATATTCATTGACCATTCGAGGCACATCAAGCTCACAATCATTGTGATAATTAGGGTGTTTCATATCCATCACATGATTCTTGACTACATGTCGGCTATATATAATTTTGAAAGTACCATACCCCATGGGAATATACACATTAGTGGGATCCATGTTGATTAAAATGCTAAGGGCGACAAAAAATTATTGATAAAAGCATGCCCCAAGAGTCCTAAACATCAATCACCACTATGTTCAAAATGAGGTTGATATGAGGGAAATCATGTAAATAAACCTGCACATCTTCTATGAGACCATACACTTTCACTTTCTTTGAATCAATGCCACACACATTTCCATATGGGCGGGTTGTATTCAAGCCAATATATTTCATGACCTTCAAAGACATGATCACATTCATTGAGGCTCCTAAATCCAACATGCAATTGTTTAAACAAATACCATTCACACAGAAAGAAAGATAGAAAGGAGGGTTATCTTCCCTTTTTTGTGTGTGATACATGGTGCTCAGGATCACTGGAGGGTCTTCGACTTCATCTCGTACCTTGAATGACTTTAAGACTTATCTTCTAACATATGGAATCTTTCACATCACAACTATAGGCATTGACATATTCATCTTTCCAATCATGGTTGTTACATCTATATTCAAATGAATCTCTTCATCAAAAAGCATGGGTTTCAGGAGCAAGTCATGTACTGGTGGTGGAGTAGGTGGAGATACTTCTTTCATTGGCTAAGGTAGATCCTCTTTTTCTTGTGGTGGGGGGGCTAGAGTTGGTGGTATATGAATTGTAGATCTATTTCTCCTTGCATATGTAAAAATATCTTTCTTCCTCAATTCATTCTTGGTGTTCTCATATAGGTAGTTGAGTGCTATGAGCCGCCCCTTTTTGTCACCCATTTTCCTGACCTCCTCAAGTTATTCTGGTGTAACATGTACATACTCATTGTCTTGAAGATAAAATATTGTATCAATGAAATTCATCTGGTTTGCAGAACCTGAACCTTCCTCCTCTGTTCGTCTTGGACAATCATCCTCTAAATGTGCTTCATTACAAGGCAAGCACCATGGAAACTCTTTTGTATTGACCATTCCAACTAGATTCAATGTGTTGGGATCTTTTGCCTCATGTTGAGGCCTCATCTTCCAACATGTGTTTGGTTTTCTGAAAACCCAAGGTCTCTGAGTGGACTGATTTCTTTCCAATGTTGTCATCCCGTTCATAATCTGATTTTGACTTTGGACAAATTGGGTATTCATCTAATCAAACTTATGAACTAGAAGAGTGATTGGGTCTGGTGCAGTGCTTGTTGTAGTCTTTGTTTTTGCTTCCACCTTAGCATGAGGAAATTGAAAGGGCTCAATCTTTGAGCCAATGCGATTGTCCTCGATATGTGCACTATATTCTTTGGCCTTTTCTAAAGTGTCTGACGCTTTATCGTTGAGGATAAAACCAAGTTGTCCTTCAAAGGAATTCATGTAGAGGACATGAATGACTGCTACTGGTGGGTGTAGATCAACCGAGATATGATCATATAGTTTATTAAATATAGTGTCAAACACTTTCACTATTTCATTTTCCTTCTTCTTGATTTGATTGAACTGTGCTAATAACATTCCACTATCTTTCTTTGTTGACCATTTGCTTGTAAGTAATTTAGTAAAATCATCATAATATGCTAAATGATTATCAGGTAGACCTCTAAACAATATCTGGGAATCTTCATCAAGAGACATGGCTAATAAAATCATCGCAATGTATTCATGTTCCACACCTTCATTCAACAAGGCCACACCTACTACGTAAAAGTGGTCTTCTGGCGTAACCACATTGTTTCCAACGAATCTTGGCAACCATTTATGAGTCTCTTTGGGCATAGTATTGGGGTACCAAGCTATGGAGGCCAATTTCAATGGTTTGAAAAAGTTTTTAGACCAAGTGTGAGTCATTGTGTTGAGGGGAAGGAAACCTTGGAACAAGGTTTTGACAAAGGGGGAATTATGAGGAAGCCTTCTTCAGTAAACCTTAGAAGGTTTGAATCTTCCCAGGGGAAGGGATCATGGGTTCTTGGATGGTGGATTCTCAAAATGACCTTTATGAATGGATAATCAAGAATGGAAAGGGAAATTCCCTCAAATGTAGTTTCCAGGAAAGCTATGGGTAAAGGATTTGGGATCGAAGTTTTCCCAAGTGTCAATAGGGATCAGAAAAGGATTCAAATCCCTCCCCAACAACAACGCCAAAATGTTATCGCACAATATGTAGCTTGGGAAAATCCCAACCCAATCCACAGAAGTGTAACAAATATGGGATTACCTACCCACTTCCACCTTAGATAGACATTCCCCTCACTTTAGTGATGATGAAATCACCACAAGGGGGGAATCCCAGTGACCCTAGGGGGATTGAGATGGAAAGTGTAAGAATGATAGATGAACACCCCTATGAGTCAACATTGGAGGAGGAGTAAGGCTTGAGAGTGATTCTTGTAGATGAAGAATGGTTTCCAAGTATAGAGTACCTGCAAAATAGTGACAGCCATGCCCAAAACAAGACAAACAATTGATATACAAGCCTTAAACCAAGGGGGACCAAGCAAGAAACCTTGCTGTCCAAAATTGTAACAATATGGAAATATATATCAACAATAAAATATGTTAATAACTGCAAATTTAACCATCTAAAATCTAGTACAAAATATTAGAAATAAAGCTAGCAATTACTAGTCAAACTTCCAACGTTTAAAACAAAACTTTGGTGAACATAATTACCAACTTAACAAAAACTCTATAGAGTTCTCGTTTTTTGGGGGGTCACATGTTTTACCCCATTTTTAAAAATGGTGCTACCGGTAGCACCCCCCTCCCTCTTTAAGTGTTTTTTCGATATTTTAAATTTTTCGATCTATAATGTTTCCACTTTATTTTTTCAAATGCTTATTTTTCATCTATTTTCGAAATTTTCTAATTTTTGTTTATTCAACATTGTTTTTAGTCATTTTCCATTCTTCTTTTAATCTTAAAAATATTTGTTACCATTTACTTTTTTGAAGTTACGATTTTTCATATAATTGTGTCTCAATTAATTTATTGTTCCATACTTTTAAAATATAGTGGAAAACATCATTTTTAACACATTGTTTACTTTTACTTCAATACATAGAAAATAATTGTAGTTAAATAACACTATTTTTGAATATTTAGAAAACAAATATACATTTTACAACCATATATAATAAAAAACCTATACATTTTGGTACCTATTCGTTTAAAATAACATGTCAAATAGAATTTTTTTATGGACATAATTGAACAAAAAATGAAAATTTTATAAAAAGTTAACATTTTTTTCTTCATATTTTCAACATTTAATAAAAATTTCCATAGTATAGTGATTCACATACAAATAAAAGGAAAAAGAAAACAATAAAAAGATTCATTATAAAACAACAATAGATACATCTTCATTCTTATTTTAAATTCTGAAAGTCAAAACATTGTAGTTATAGCTCATCAAAAATTTGCAAAATTGAGCATCGTCTTCAAGGGAATCTTAAAACTAATCAACAATATCATATATCCCAAATTCATCATTCTCAACAGACACATTATCATCTTCTTCGACATCATTTTGTGCTTCGATTGTGTCATTTTGTTCTTCCATTGGCTCTTTGATATCCGCAAGTTCTCCAAAGTGATCATTTCCAATCATTCCTCCTAATGGTACTTGAGGTTCCTTTGACATTTTTTCCACCTTTGATTCACAAAAATTTCCTTTCCTCAAGCCAACTTCTTTCATTTCATTTGGAAGAGTTGGAATAACATTAATTCTTTGTTGAATAAAACTACATTGCATTGGGTCGCTTTCAATGGCTATGCAATTTCTTCATATCTGTAGGCAACATGCTAATGTTGTACCTAATCACCAAAAACAAAATAAATACTGAAGTTAAATACTGTAAAAAGACATAAATTAAAAATAATATAAGATTGAAGTATGATTTCATAAATATTAGATCAAAATTCTTACATGAACCCAAGAACAAATCCAAAACCCAATCTCCTTCATTTTAAAACATATCTATAAGATAATTAATTAATCCTTGTGGATTTTGATAAATGTTAACCATCTCTCCTTTCAAATCCTTTTCCTCATATGTTAGATTTCTAACCACAACATTGTATACTAATAAACTACTAGGAGTCTCTCCATCGTTTACATTCACAAGAATAGAATTATAAGAATCATATTTTGTCCAGGTTGCAAGATGTATACTCTCAAAATCATGTTTAAATGGTTCTCTATTGGAGCTATAAATATTAGGCTTGTTCCTGTAACATAAATAAGTGCAAATTCAATTAACTTGTGAATTAATAAAATTGTTTTCTAATCTTAATTGCTAAACATACACTTTCAATATCTTACCAAATAAATTGCATCCTTGTATTTTCTTTTCCCTTGAAGCTTGATTGCACTAATCCTTGTTGTGTGTCTGAATGAAATACCATAAATATCCAACATGATGATGTTGTGACTTCTGTAAATACCATAACTGCTTTATGGAAAGCTTGGTAAGTATAAGGCTCAGTATCATATCCAATGTTTTGGATATTATAACCACGAGGAATATCCACAATAGCTAGGGAGTATTCGTTTTTAGGAATAATATTTGCAAGTTGTTCACAATCACCTAATATAAATTTATACTGAACAATGTCGATCCCATTCCAAATGTAGTGATCAAGGGTATCATCAAGTTCAACAGTTTGAACACGTCTCCTTCTTTCTCTTTCAAACTTGTCTTTTTGAATAAAACTTTTGAAGGATTTAGGTACTCCATCTGCATTCTTCTTTGGCATATTTAATGAAACAAATGTATAGTTATATATCTATAACTATTAAAATATAAATAAATTAACTTACAAACGAATAATATGAATGTAATAAATCAACATACATTTTTGAATGCAACACAAAATTGTTTCAATACTGTTGTAGAGCTTGAATCTGGATAGTTGAGTTTAACATCATCCCAACTTTGTTCATTCAACATCTTAACCATTTCCTCTTGTATTCTCATATACATGTTGTGACTAAAAATAATAATAATGTTATAATGATATATATAATAAAAGACTTAGAACATTGATATGTGAAACTGGAAAAATTAATTTTCTTATCCTAACATAAATAAAAATAACTCAACAAACTAACTTTTAAAATTCATCACACATTTTTTCCATTGACAATTCACCTAACCTTACACGCGATAATATAACTATGATAAGTTTATCATTCTTCACTGCTTGTATTGTTCTCCAAGGTGTTATAGTCATATCATCCGGAAGATTTTTGATTTCAAGACCTGTCTTACTTATGCCACATATCAATGGTTTAGCCTTCTTAACTCTCTGATTTTTTATTCTAATATTTTTCTATAAGGTGAAGATCTCATCTATCAAATCCCATACATGTCTTGTTCTAAATCCCAAATTAAAATAGCTATCCACAACTGTAAATGCATCACTTCCTTTGTGATTTTTTTTTCTTTTGCATTTTCATCATCAAGTGGGAATCCTATTTCCATACAACATTGCTTCTGAAACTTGGCATCAACATTTGACTCTCCCCACGCCATATTTCATAAAACACATTATGGATAAATCTCACCCTTTGAATGAAAGTCATGGACATTCTGTACTCATTGCCTGTGTTATGATCCCATGCAAATAACTTTGCTTTTGAATCTATAAAACAAACATAAATTATGCATTTGACTATCTCAAAAACAAGATTATTGGGATATTCTTGCATCAATTCTCTACTAGCCTCTACAAAATGATTTCCTCCAATCACATAATATTTGTAGTCCAAACATTTTGATCTATCAAATTCTTCCCTCCTAGGAACTTCCAATGGGTCAACAAGAACTAGGTAGTCAACCACATGTGCATATTGATTGTATCTAATCAATGCTTTCAAATTGTGAATATGCAAGTGATGCGGTTTCTAATTTGATATTTTTCTTTCCATTCTATGGGTTTATAAAGTTGCTCCACATTCAACTGAAATGTATGGCTATCATCAACTAAGTTTGTCATCCTTGATCTATTTCGAATGACATGTTGTGTTGTTTTCATAATACCATCCTCTATATCAACACTTGATGTTATTATTTCTCTGCTACCTTTAGGACTTTCACTATAATACTCAAAGATAACGATGACTTCTTGAACATCATCAACAATGTTTTCTTTCTTCCTCTTATGATTTAAATGGGTTTCATCTAAATCAATGATTTCTTCATAATCAATAGGAATGGACTCATCAACGACCATCGCTCTTTTGTGTTTATATTGTTTATTCGTTTTGAGAGAAGGAGTGATAAACTCATTGGGACTCATCTCAATAAAATCTTCATTTGAAGTTTTCTCATTTTCAAATGTAACCCTTTAACAAAGTTACCTACTTAACGAGAACTGTGACCTCAAAACGGGATCTATGGCTCAAAAAACCCATATTTTCGCAAAAAAAACATGAAAAGCAACCCCCAAATTGAAAAGTGGTGCTATCGGTAGCACCATTTCAAACGGGATCAAAATTACAACATTTTTCAACCACGGCCTTCAAAATTCCTACAGTAGCTCAAAAAAACCTTAAAATCAACACCTAAATAAAAAATTGATGTTACATAAAACAAAATGTTAAAATTATAGCTAATTACGACCTAATTGAAACTGTAGCCTTTATGATAGATCCATATGCAAATAAAAAACCCAAATTTGGATCCTAAAT